>JARGYA010000378.1:0-130993 GCA_029204335.1 Mycena vulgaris | reverse complement strand
GGCTCGCTTTAGAGCTAAATTATAAAGAACGGAACTGGTTTGGCTGGCCAGGCTCGACAGTTGAACAGGGTTGAAACTTGACCGCTGGACCCCACACCGACAAATTCCACGCTGCACCGACAGTTGTGGGAATCTAAGGGCCAGTTCACACCTACGTGAACATCTGCCTCCCTTTAGCTTTGGCCTTCGGCACCATGCGACAACGCTTCATTCGAAGATCCGGGTCGTCACCCTCCCCCTTCGCGCAGCGACCCGTGAATGGCGGCATATCACGAGGATAAATATGCTTTTGCGCGTCAAGCGTGGTAAAGACGCGGGCGTTCGACAATTTTACCTCTCCCGGACACCTGTTTATGGACCGGAAAATGCTCAAGATTAGGTGAGCAATTTTCGGGCCCGCGCAAGTACGATTTCGTCTTTGCCTCGAACTCAGAACCTTCAATTGATCCATATCGTCCCTCGTCCTTGATGAGTTCCAGGTAAGTTCCTTCGTCACTCATAGTAGAGTGTACTAGCCGTGGTCGCGGGATCAGAACCAAGAGTGCGTCTTCGTGTGGAACGTCCGATGAGGACGCGCCACGAAAATTTGTTATCATCCTCCAATAATTGATTCAGTGGCTGCGTTCTCAGAAATTCACTAGCACATGTGGGACACGCGAGGCCGGCAAATCTTGCAATTTCCTGGGTTGACGGTGTGTGAGATTAGGTACGAGAGCGAGGCGCACCGGCGTGTAGTGGATGATTCCGGAGTGAGAAAAGTGGGGCACAAAGCACTCAAGATAGCGCAGAAGCTCGTTTGGTATGAATGGACAGAGCTGATTCAAGATTATATCAATTCATTGAAGGGAAAGCCAGCAGGGAGGATGTATTGCGAGATCAAAATAGAAGGTCCGCGAGAAACGGGAGATGATTCGAGGGGAGGGCTGTTTGCGTCAGATCAAGAGGGCAGGGCAATACCACCGGAGATATTGGGAATAGAAGGATTTCAATTGAAGCAACGGGGACAGTAAACGAGACTCAGATGAACGGTCAACCTCAGGCAATAATTGGGTAATCAATGAGCAATACTCCCTCACGCAGAATGGCCATCGAGTAAATTCGGGGAGCGACGGCAGCTGGGGAAACAGGATGGCGTAGATGAGTCCCTTTGAGAAGTCGATATTTTCTGGCCAAAGCTGTACGAGAGGATTCCAAGGCGGCTGTTTCAACGAGAGGCTTCGATGCGGTCAAAAGCAAGTCAAAAGCAAGGAGCTCGGTCACATGGCAAGGCACCCGAGAGTCACAGTCCCAGTTAGGCGGCCGGGGTAAGCGCGGCGCTTCTTTCGCATCATGCCCTACTCGGCGCCCATGGCGTCCTCCTTCTCCCCGAAGCTGGGTACAAACTACTGCCCCAACGATGATGAGGTGGTCGAGATTCGAGCCCTCCTCGTCGAACCTACTCTCCGATTGGAGCGTCTCGATAACGAAATCGCCGTTATGCGGAAGGCCTTGGAAAACTTGATCGACGAGCGCGATGGCTCAATGCCTACGTCGCAGGGCACAAGGCACTCATCTCTCCTGTTCGACGGCTCCCCATCGATATCATACAGGAGATCTTCGCCGCCTGCATGCCCACCCACCGAAACTGTGTCATGAGCGCCCGCGAGGCGCCCGTGCTCTTGGGTCGCATATGCGGCTCATGGCGAACCCTATCCCTCGCGACCCCACGTCTATGGGCTAGCCTTCACGTCGTTGAACCCACGCGCCCCTTTGCCAACTCTAACATCTCCGATGCATTGTTTGAGGCGAAGGTGACGCAGCGTCAGGAGACTGCCAAGACGTGGCTAGGTCGTTCTGGCCAGTGTCCGCTGTCGATCTCGCTGGAAGGTCCCGCTGAGCAGTGGGAACACCTTCCGACCCGCCTTCTCTACACACCGGGCGTTTCCTGCAGGCACTCATTCAATTCGCACCCCGCTGGCAGCATGTGTCGTTCAGTGTCCCATCTTCAGCCTTGGATGCTCTGCGACCCCTGACCGAGTCCGACGTACCGGTCTTGGAGAGCATCCGGCTATCGCCACGCCAGCTTCCTGGCCTCCTCCAATTCGACTGGGGACGGTCCGGAATGTTCGCCGGGGCTCGAATTTCCAGCTTCTCTATTTGGGGGAGTAACTTCCGCATGGCCGAACTACCGTTGCGATGGCACCTGCTGACATCGCTGTCTATCTTGGGCCCCCTACACTTTAACCACCTAGTCGACGCTGTTAGTCCCTTGATGACGAGCGAAGCAGCATTGCAGATAATCTCCAGGTGCCTCGCACTTCGAAGCTGCGCACTGCGACTGGTGGATGAACCGTCGGTGGAACTGCGAACACCTCATCCTATCGTCGAACACCGATTCATGGAGACCCTCCAGCTCGTCTGTATGGGTACTGATGTCGGCTCCACCCTCGAGCGTCTGCTTGCACCCCTTTCCCTCCCTCGATTACGGAATCTTACCCTCAATATTCATTGGCTTGGGTTGCTCGGACAACCCCAGGGGTCGGACACGCTTACGCCCCTGCTTCGGTTCCTCGCCTCGTCAACCTACCTAGAGACTGTTGACATCGACACCGCAACGTTTTCGAAGTCATTCCTTCTCGAAATTCTGGACAGCTTACCCCCGACTGTGCTGTACTTGCGCCTGGATGACAATCAACACTCGGACGGCGGATGGGGATGGGACCAGCCCACTCATTACTCCGGGTTGGATGACCACGTCCTGCACACCCTTGCGACAGCCCCTCACTGACCCGGCTTTGCAGACCCTCCATATCCAATCCAGCAGCACGATCTCGGATGCAGGCCCTCCTGCAATTCATCACGCGAGCGATGGATGGCGGTCTTCCCGCTGCAGCGTGTTCAAGTCGAGTTCAGCAGGCCACTTCAACGCGATATAATGCCCGATCTGCAGCCGACCATCGACGGTGGCCTCGAGGTCCAGATTACATATCCCCCTGCGATTACGATGTTGTTTTCACCCTGGCAGGGACTTCCGGACGCATTTGGGAATATTTAAATTTTCCACAGCCAGTTATAACTCGAAATTCGTCTTGGGGAAAGGCAGTGATGGCGGGTCGAGTAGATTATCTCGGGATGTTTGTTTGGTCATCGGTCGATTGCGCAAGTGTCTACTACCGTCAATAACCTACGCTCTCACCTTTCTATATTTCTTGTACCCACCATTTCAAGGCCAGTGAGAATCGGCATCGGATGGGTGCGGAACATTGCGGTCGCCGAGTTGTAGCCCAGAACGAGAGCGCTGATTCCTTGGGTTGAGAAGTGGGTCGCTATCCTCACAGGATTGCCAAAAGTTGAGGCCTGTTGTTTCGATATACGTAGCTCAGCGGGGATGTAGTCCTAAAATCGTGGGAAAAACGCGGGAGTCTGAGGCGTAGAAATTGTACTAGGGCCGCGTCAAGAAGACTGGTCGAGCATGGAATTGAGGCTCCAAGCCAGACGGCAAGAAATCAAACGCGAAAGCAATGAAAACGGGGAACTTTGAGTGACAGTGGCGAGGGGTGCAGCTGCAGTGAGCGGAGTTCTCTGACTATGGCCAGTTTGATGATCCTGAAGTAAATTTCGCACACTAAACCAAAGCTAGGCGGCCGTCGAAGGAAATCAACCGGAAGGTAAGTTTAATCGGAGGGCGTAGATAAATTCCAGGAAAACCCAAGAGTTTCTGTTCCAGCCCGTACGGGAGGAAGATAAACAGATATTTGAATGAGCGACATAGGGCGATAAGTGTGGCGATGTAATTGAGAGCACGGAGGTCAGTCACATAAGTCACCCGACAGTCCACGGCCGGTTAGGCGCGCGCTTAAGCGCCTCTTCGCATCGCCCGCATCATGCCCGACTCAACGGCCATGACTTCCTGCTTCTCTCCAAAGCTGGGAACCAACTATTGTCCCAAAGACGACGAAGTGGTCGAGATTCAGGCCCTCCTCGTCGAACCTACTCTTCGATTTGGACCGCCTCGATAACGAAATCGCCGCGATGCGGGAGGCTCTCGACACATTGATTGCGGAGCGCGACGGGGTCGATGCATATGTGTCCGCTCACAAGGCCCTAATCTCCCCTGTTCGACGTCTCCCGCTCGATATCATCCAGGAGATCTTCATCGCGTGCATGCCCACCCCACCGAAACTGGTCATGAGCGCCCGCGAGGCGCCCGTGCTCTTGGGTCGCATATGCAGCGCATGGCGAGCCATATCGCTCGCGACACCCCGTCTATGGCTAGCCTTCACGTCGTTGAGCCCTCCCGCTCCTATCCCACCTCCTCCGATGCATTGTCGAGGCGAAGTGGACGCAGCGCCTGGAGACTGCCAAGACGTGGCTTAGTCGCTCGAGCCAGTGTCCGCTGTTGATCTCGATGGAAGGCGCCTCTGAGCAGTGGGGAATGCCACCAGGCCCCCCTTTGCACACTGGGCTTTTCTTGGAGGCACTCATTCAATTCGCACCCCGCTGGCAGCATGTGTCGTTCCGAGTCGCGCCGATGTCGCTGGAGACTCTGGAGCGCCTGACCGAATCCGCCGTCCCGGTCCTGGAGAGCCTCACACTATCCCCTCACCACAGTAATACCCTCTCCCACTTTGACTGGGCGCGGTTCGGGATTTGGGCGCGCCCCGTCTATCTGGCTTTTCCATCTCAGGGAACAGCTTTCGATTGTCAGAATCAGCACTGCGGTGGGAATTCTTAACATCCCTGTCCATCCTGGACCCACACGCGTTTATTATGTGCCCGGCGATCCTGAGCCCTCCATCTCAAGCGAAACAGCATTGCAGATAATCTCTAGATGTCCTACACTCCGGAGCTGCGCACTGCGACTAGTCGACGAATTCGCGATACCATCGCAGCATACTATCATCGAACACCAATTGATCGAGACTCTCAAGCTCTATTGCGCCGGTACTGCCGTTGGCGATACCTTCAGACTTCTACTTGGGCGCCTTTCCCTGCCCCAGGTTAAGGATGTCACCATTCGCATGTATTCGCACGGACTTCCTGGGCACACGCAAGCCTCCGATGACATCCCGCCGCTGTGCCAGTTCCTCGCTTCTTCCACGCAACTGGGGACCCTCGACATGGACACTGCAACGTTCTCGACACCGGCTCTCATCGATATTCTGGGTAGTTTACCACCGAGTGTGCTGCAGCTGCGCCTGGATGACACTGTGCACTTGACTGGGGGCTGGGGATGGGGAGAGCCGACGACGGCGTCTGGGTTGAATGACGACGTCCTCGAAGCCCTTACGACCGCCCCATGCTACTTCGGCTTGCAGTCCCTCCATATCCAATACAGCACGACCATCTCAGATGCAGGTCTCCTGCGATTCGTGACTTCCATGCTGGAGAATCAAGCGCGTCCCGCTCTACGCCGCATTCGAGCGGACTTCTCCAGAGAGATCGAGCATAATATCCTACCCGATCTCAATCTGGCCATCGAGAACGGCCTCGCGATCTCCATCACGTATCCTCCGCCGCCCCCGATGTATTGTTCGCCGTGGCAAGGGCTTCCGGACTATGACGTCGTTGAGCCTTAAATTTTATTTTCCTCGTTTCTCATCTGTACTATATGACTCATTGATTAAATCTCAACGTATATCTGGGATTCTGTCTGTTGTGAGTCGATTATTATTACTTTTTGTGCGGTGCGCATCTAAACTGAAGTCCGTGCAAGGTAATACACTCCGAAGTTGAGGGTGTATTTAAGCAAAATATCCTGGTACCCGATGACACACAGAACGGCCTCGGAGAATTCCTCAGATCCGTATTGTGCAGTGGTCTTTGCATCGCGGCGCATCACGTTACCGTGCCGCTTTCAGCCGCGATCATGATCACCTGCCGGAACTCCCGCCGGGACTATCAATTATATCCCGACATCTGCGTAAATGCTGGACGAGAACGCACCTAAATTCAGTGACGACGCCTTAATCACCCCAGTCGATGCGTCGACCCCTCTCGTCCCCCGAGTCGTCGTCGATCTGGGTGCACTGTGTTAACGTGGCCAGGATCTATTTTCCGGTTTGTTCGGAAAACTCCTCGAAGGTATAAATGCGGTATGCCATACATTCATTTCCTGACGATCACTTAGAATCCCACCACACCTCTCACTGCAGTCGTTGGCGCCACGGGCACTCAAGGCGGCGGTGTCGTCAAAGCGCTCGCAGAGTCGGATAAAGCATACCGCGTCGGGGCCTTCACGTGCGACGCGACAACGCCGCTGCGCAGGAGCTCGCTAAGCTTGGGGTGGAGGTCATAGCTGTTTCGCTCCTTGTGGAGAATAAATATGCTATCTATAAGGCGCTGGCGGGGGCGGACATCGCTTTTGTGAGATTCGACTGCCCTAGAAAGAGCTCTACTCGTGCTAATTGCGCTTTGATACAGCTCATTACCAACTTTTGGGAGCATGTCAATGCCAACAGAGTACGCCCTAATTCCTTCTGGCGCATTCCAGCCATATTTTTAACGCGTGACTCTGTACAGGAAATTGCTGAGGGAAAGCTGCTTATCGACGCCGCAAAAGCTGGCGGCGTCTCCCGCATCGTATGGTCCGGCTTGCTTTCCGTCACCGAGCTCAGCGAGGGCCGATACAAGGTATTTACCCAATATTCATCCTGGTGACATTTTTCTTATTCCCACCACCACAGCACGTCTACCATTTCGACAGCAAAGACGACGTCACCGCATATACCTCTCAATCAGGTGCCCCCTTCGTCAACTTGCAGGCATGCTTCTACGGAACGAACTTCCTTACGCTCCCTATCATGCTTACGAAGCAGGATGATGGGTCGTTTGACATCCCCTGGCCTGTGAAGCCTACGACCGTAGTGCCCTTCATCGACACCGCGGAAGATTACGGGCTATTCGTGCGCTCAGTACTCGAACAGCCCGTCTTCACTCATGGATCGGAGGTTTTGGCGTGCTGCGAAAATATCAGCGTTCAAGAACGTTCTCTAGGTACGCGCCTTAAATATTCCTGATCCAATATCTTTGACCATGGGTACCGTCAGCGACAGGAAAACTGTCATGCTCAAACAGATATCCCTGGAGCAGTTCAAGTCGAATGTCCGAGCGCTGGGGATGCCGCCGCATATCGTGCTCGATATGGCTGAGGGGTTCCAGTTTTACGACGAGATTGGATGTCAGCGGTTCTTTCTCCCATAGAACGAAATTACTCGTCAGATCTCAGGGAAACCTACCCCCACCGTCCCCAAAGGCATGGCAAGAAGCCCGCGTAGGCTGAATCGCCACGGTCACCGACCGACTGGAGCAAGGCGTTGGCTCAGTGGAAACAGCGGCGTCACTCAATCATCAGTAGAAAATATATGGAATGTCATTTTTGCGATTGAATGCAGTTTTCAATGTACCACAAGAGCTGAAGAAACAAGTCTGTGGTCCGAATCGGGATAGGGGTCTAGATTTGTGTGACCTACGTGACACGTCACTACACTGCTTTTTCACCCACTTCAATTCACTGCAGATCGAGCGGGTCCTTGAAGGCTGATTCATTCTAGTCTCTTATAAACAGACGCTACAACAAATGTCGCTCGTACCTCGCGATGTTGTAGATTCATTCTATCTAGGATCTTGTCTCCTTCATACTCTGGACCATGATAAGATTTCCACCGAGAGGGGTTCAGCCTGGAATCTTGACTGGTGATGGTTCGTCGATGGTCCGTCTGGCAACTGCATTGAGGTTGGTGTACGCTGCTTACAGTATGGGCGTTGAATCCCATAATAGTCGCCTAGATCATTCGCAGACGCCCCTAGTCGACGGCACCCATTTCCTTTGCGGCGTTACTTTGAATTCCTTGACCGCATTCGCTCAACTTGAACCGAACTCTTGTCGGGCTGCGCCGCGAAGTCCCTATCCCACAAACCAGGACTGAATGCGTATCTTGGTCGGTGGCATCAATCTTCATCTCAGAGTGCTTACTTCAGCGAACCTCCGCCGTACATCGTCGGGCTATCCCTGAGAAAACATAACCTTGCCAGCTCCACCCCGGCCACTGAGAACCCACTTTGGTAATCTCGGGCCTGTTCCTCGCCAACCGAAATTCATCGGTAGACTCCTCCAGTCTAGCTCCTGCCGAATGCCTGTTAACCCAATCACCGAAGGCAGGTCCGATACTTAACTCCAGGCCCTACCTCCGGGCCCATTCGCCGCGCGAAAAATTCTCACCGCTTCGGGTGGCCAAGGCCCCAAGCACCTACCTCTTATCCACAATTGCGGGACGTACGCCCGGAACACCATTGGCACCGCATAGCTTCCTTTGAACTGCCTCGATTCGCATGCAGCGGTGGGTTGTTCGGCGGGTACGGCTGCGCACCGAGTGCCACTACTGCCCCATAGGGTGGCAAACGCTTGGACTCTGACGCAGACAGCTACCCTCTGCTTCATATGTGGCGACGCGCGCAGCGTTCCTCCGTGATGCCATGCGCAAACCCGGTGCGCGGTGTACTGGTGCTGCGGACATCTAATAGTCGGGTCTCCAGGCTGCTGCGCGCGATCCTCCTCGCGGCGTTAGCTCCTGGCGTCCCAGGGCGCTGCATGTTTGAATGAGAGAAGAGGCGTTCGAAACTGCATGTTTAAGCTTATTTAAGCTTGCATGTCTAAGTAAGCTTATTCATTACTACCAGACGAGTTATCATGTCTCCAGGGATATGGCTGACTAAATCCTATAGTTACCCAACGCCCACAGTTGTTCCTTACACAGCCCGCGGACAAAATTGGTGAAGCACTCGGCGCCGAGCCGCGATATGTGCCACTAATTTACCCTCGTGTTTCCGATCGCACTGCAGCTAATGGCGTTCAATCGAGGCCATAACCAGCTCAGGTACCTTTAGCCCTCGATCCCATTTTGATTCTTCTCATCGGAGTTTTCCAAGATGTGCACTGCATTCATGGCAATACGCACAGCCTCGGCCAGGTTGCTTTCCTCTTACACACTCTACCACTAGCAGAATCTTAGAGTAAAGCTGAAGCGTATGAAGACCCTACATCTCCAACGACTGGCGACAGTCTCAGTAGGGCACATTGTCAGTAGACACAAGAGGAAAGTTAGCGAGCATCGGTGAAAGCACAGCGAAGTCCAGCGACACTGAGACTCTGGGATCAAATTGAAGGGCCCTTGCTCTCCTTTGCTGTTGATTCCTCTTCCTCTTGGATGATCCTTTAAGTCGTCATAGCCTTGTGAATAATGTTGGCTAAGTTGCGACAGCGGGAATCATTTCCTAAACTTTATTTTTGGCAACATGACGGCAGTATCAGTGCTGAGTTGACCCATAATTAGTCGTTCTTGCTGTAACGAACTGCGCATATCATGGACCCGCATAACATGCTTGCGAGTTTCCGGAGTCCGCGGGAAGGTGATTCGGAGGCGGTGAAGAACTTGGGCATTGATGACGGAGTCGGTGGCTTGGTTCTGAATAGAAATGGCTGCGACGTGTGAGACAAAGTCGGAAGATAACAGGTTCCTATTTTTCTGGTTAGGGATGAAGGAGATGAGTAGAATGTACTCGTCCCTATCTAAGTACTGTTCAAATTGAAGTTCACAAATGTGGGATGACCGGGATCTATTGAGACAGGTAGTCGCAGTCCAGGTATAAAATCCGTATTAAATAAACTGGCTAAACATAAATTAAAGAGTCCATCTTCGTTTGCTCCAGAGTTTCAGGAGTGGAATCTATCGCAAACTAATTTGTGTTACGCCATTACCGCCTTCCACCACAATAGCATGGGCCTGGGGGGCAGATACAACGCCTGTGTAGGAGTTGTGAGCTTAAGACTATGCACAATGCTCGGGTCTTCATACCTGTTCGGGTTGTACGTTGTATTATTGAGCCCGGGATCGGGGAACATTTGGTTATAGTCGACATGATAACCTTGGAATGCGGGTGTGGAAGGCGGAGGGGGCGGTCTCGTATTTGGATATTGGGAAGCCTGCGACAGGGCAGCATAGTTGTATGCGGGTGGCTGGATGGAACCGGGATGTTGCGGTCGATACGCGGGATTCTGTTGATAATTGGTTGGTACAGACGGCTGGACGCCGGTCGACAGCGGGTTCGACGATTTATAATGTGACGAATTGTAGTTGTTAGAGGGGCCGGCGGGCGGGGCATTGTAACCGCGATAGTGTTGAGACTGAGGGTATGCATTTGCAGGACCGCGATCAGAGTGCCCGGTGGGTGGTATGGTGTATCCGCCAGAGGTTGGAGAAGGGGAAGGTGGGTCCTGCTCGCTAATAGCGACGTATTCACATTTAAGACCCCGTCGAGCACACCGTTCACAGGGGTGCTCTGGGGCTTCCGGAGCGGTGATACACTGTTGGTATAAAGTGAACAGGCGGGCGCAAATATAATATCAGAAAGTACCGACTTTGATTTTGCGCTTACGACAATGAACGCACGCGATATAGATCCTTCGTCGCTTCGTGAATTGGGCGAGATTCGAGTCCGTTGGAACTTGGTGGGACATGGTCAGAGTTGGGAAAGTGCGGTGTCATACAGCGGGTTGCATTTTATATGTCGGAGAAGCGTGTAAGCTCAATGACCTTCCCCGTAATATTGTTTCAGTGACTGAGGGCGATGAACAGACTCACTACTTACCGCTTCTGGTTGAAGACTTGTAAAGTCGAGAAATAAGCTGTGGTATGATTGGAGATCCAACCTATGTACATAGTATGTATTGCCAGTCACCAGACGAGCCAACTTCGGAATCGTTTCGGAACCGGTTCGGATGGCTTCCAAGAAGGCATAGAGAATACAAAGATCTCTGAGCAACATACATCACCTGTGCTATTGTTGATCGCTAGTCCTCATCCCATTCTCGGAACAGGAGGTGCTCAACTCAAATATTTGCGGAAGCATGCTGGTTGCTGCACACATCGCAATGTGAGTCTTGCCACGTGGAACTGCGTAGAGAGTTGGATCAATTGAGGTCCCCGGGAAAACGGTAAAACGGGCAGAGGATCAAACGTACCCCAATAAGGGATGAAACGCGCCCGTCCAACGTCGTTAATGGATACCGGGCGTATACTGGAGGGGGCACTTACCTCTTCATCGATAACTCCAGCAGCAAGAATTAAATGATGCGACCAGGCCAATGCATTACCAAGCAGAAACGATAGCATTAATTCTGTGATCTGATGGATGAAATCCCGTTCAAGTTGCGGCAGCTGCACCGCCCCTGTCCAATCATCAATGACGTCGGCGCTGATCGAGGGCCGATACGACATCGAGCTGAAATCTCAAGTTAGCTAGGAAGCTCCGACGGCACCACAGCCTCTGTTTTGGAGTCACTTCGCCCTAAGTCTAAGAATGGGGCGAAAGTTTGGGGAATTTGCCAGGCTCAGAGTAGGCTCGGAGGGAGCACTTGCACAAGACCGGGAAGTCGGCACAGCTATTCGGGCGTATCGAAAGCGATCCAAGACAAGGGCGTAAATCTGGGTCCGGGCCTGGCAGAAACGTTCAGGTTTTGAGTTCGGTCCTCGGCAATCACCACAATCCCAATCAGTGGCAGTGTTTTCACATCAATTACCCCTATCAACCACTACTTCCTATTTAACCCTGCGGTCCCCACGGCGATCTCGTTTGGAAGCGGGATATACCACCTCTGGCCTCTGTATCAAATCCCGCTTAGCCTCTGGGACCCGAATCCAGCTTGAAAAGTTCGCTTGCATGTCCCGAACTCTCCCTGGGTGCGGGATCTCACAAGGACCTGCAGAGCTTGGCGGCCCCTCAAGTGATCTTGGGAACCTCGGTATTGAGCGGGGTCAAACCTAATCGTATCCTTACAATGAGGTTACAACAGGATATCGTTAGATTAAGTACACGTCAGATGAATCAATCGACCCACGTCGTTCTATCCAAATAGAACGCCGCCTTCGGCGTATACTTTTCACCGTGCTCACTGAGCGCCTCGAGTCGCGTCTTGACAGTTCGATGCACCCGGATACCGCTCTTCTTCTGTTTCGCAATGAACCGCCCCTGGCCCATGTTCACTCCATGATAAACCACCCACGTATCGTCTTCGCGTTGATAGTGCTGCTGGAGCGGCAGGAGCTCGAGGATCCACCAGAGCCATGAGCTGCTCAGCTGGTCGTAAACGGGCGATAAGGCGTCCTGTAGGTCCAATTCCTCTTCGGTTCTCGGAACGACGGATGGGACCCCGTTCGTCGGCGCGGAATCAGACTCCTGGAAATTGTTTTTCGACGATGGGATGGACCGGATCCGAAGATTCCCGACGGGAAACGCGGGCGGTCGAGGCGCGACGTCTGGGTACAGACTTCCAGGATCGAGCCCGATGCTTTTGAGCCCGGCGCAGTCGAACATAATGCCACTGTGGGTCTTGAAGCACTCGCGGATCATCCAGCGTAACGGGATACGTGCCAGGGAGTGGTCCGTTTCGTTGTCGACGGATCCACCCCCGATGTCTGAATGGCAGCCGGAGAACCACACCTTCAATCAAGCTCAGCGATGCCAAGAAGGCTGATGAGCAAGGAAATGTACCTCGTCGACATCCGTAGGCTGAGTGCGGTCTCGCGCGTATATGAGAGGCTGGGGGGGATAAGCGTGAGGGAGTTGCGAAACTTGTTGTTCAGATATGGAGAACAATTTTTCTTTCTCGTTCGGACGATTCCACAAATTCGGTTGAAACTTAGCCCGCCGCTCATCGAGTGAAATCGCCTGCCGAAAGGTCCGGACTATGGTGTTGGACATTGTAAATAGCAACTGTCGCGGCACGAGCCCGACCGAATTAACCGTGTCCCTAAGAGGCATTTATGACAACGGTGGGGCGAGGGCCGAAAATTAAAACGCACCGGACTCCGATAAATTCAATGTCGACGTCGATTGAGAAGGTCTGAGGAAACGTGAGACAACAAACTCCTACCCGCTTTGTTGAGTCATACCTTCTTAAACGCATTGGACTGCTTCAACTCCTGCTCAGTCTCGTCCGCATACATGTTGTACGCAAATGGGACCTGGTGATGATTACAAGCAGGGAGAAGGCCCACCTACGGGATTCGTCAGCTTCTGCGTCGTCCCGCCTAGTCTGATGTCCGACCTTGTGAATCATTCCTGCCAAGCTGCGAATAATTAGCGTTCACGGCCGCAACAAGTATGAAATATAGACGCACCTCCGGGCAGTATATGCACCTCGAGAGAACCCAAAGATACAGATGCGGTCTTTGGCGGTGTCTGGGACGAATTCAGTTGCATGGGAGGGAAATAAATGGCGATATGCACAGTTTTGCCTCAGGAACTCGTATCCTGCTAAAGGCATGTAAGTATTGGAACGTGGTGAGCTCGAAAGACCGCACGAACCCATGGGCATCTAGGTTCCAAGTGACGGCGCTGTCAATAATCTGAAAGAAGGAGAGAGTTTGGATCAGGCGAGCTGGCGCGAATAAAATGGAGCGTACCTTGGATATTTTCGCCATCAGGGGAGTCGCGATTTCGGACGTCGTGTAAGTACCGATCCCGGACCTACAATGTGTCATTTAGGAGAGAATACAAGTGCGAGATTGGAGTCCTGGACACACTGGTAATAGACCATCTGCCGCGTCCGATCCCCCTTTCCAAGCATCGAGAAGTACTGGACGATGTTTGAATTCTGTGCGTTGAACTCGTCGCCGGTTCCATCGAAACAGAGGACCAAGGTTCGGAAAGGGTGGTCAGGGGGGATGATGGGAAACTCGGGCGGCGGGAGTCGCGTATCATTGACGGGGTGCTGGATGGCGCTGGCAGGAGGCTCGCCAGAGACAGTGATTCCCGTGTCCAGCAAGGTTCGGCGATTGGGAGACCTTTCCATCGTAGCCTGAGGGGCGTTCGAACGAAAGAAAATTGCTCGCTCGAAGGATTATGTATGAAAGCCGGCACAGCGCGGGGTCCAGCTTCCCGGGGTCAAATCGGGTCGAACCATTCACTCTTTGACATACCTACATGTCTGGACGGCCTTCCGACGGGTACAGTCCCGAGTCCTGGTTCCTCAAAAGAGTGAAAATCATCATGGGCTCGCAGACGGCCAACTCTCAAGAGTTTGAAGCGGCATCACGGAAATGGGTTTGATTTTCATTGGGATCCGCACCGCAAATAAACAGCATTGGATGTACGTACACGACGAAGAAGGCAGGTGACTCGACATTATCCTTTTAAACAGGTATTCCGTTGGGGTTGAACTTTGGACAGCCCAAGGGACTTCTAACCAGACATTTGAGCTATGCTACAGCCTCGCTCCAGTCCGTACCCCTCACGAACTCGACCCACGTACGCGGAGGTCTTGCCAAGCCTCCGTGGTTCGTCGTGGCTTTCCCTGCGATATCGTTTGAGAGTTCAGCCGAAACAATAATTGAGGCGCTCACATCCAAACTCGTCGTACCATTGGAACCAGTCCGCCATGTCGAGGAGAATGTGAGGCGGCACACCAAGCGTCTGGACGTTCACTTTAAACTGCTCCACGGAAATCTGCTTGAACACGATGGTCCTCCCGGTCGCTGATATTTCGCGAGTTCAAGGTCGTGTCACAAAAAGGAAGATAAAATTCGTACCCTGAGAAAGCTGAAACGCCATATCCTTGATGCTAATCATTTCGCCGTGCGCGACCACCTCAGAGCCGTCGGGGAAGACGGGCAGCTCGAGCGCATGGCGCACAAACAGCCCGTAGTCGTGCGCGGTGTCGAGGACGGGGACCTTAGTCGTGGGCTTCGCGGGCCAGGGGATGGCAACCGATCCATCGTCCTGCTTCATGAGCATGATCGGGTTCGATAGGAAGTTCGTTCCGTAGAACCCTGCCTGCACGTCGACGAACGGCACGCCCAACTGGCGGATATACGCGGTCACAGCGGCCTTGGCGTCGAAGTGGTAGACATGCTTTGGTGGCAGGAATGAGGAGGTGACCAGGATTAACATTCAGGAAATACCTTGTACTTCCCCGCGCTGAGCTCGCTGATGGAGGGTAGGCCGGACCAGACGATGCGCGAGACACCGCCGGCGTTCGCGGCGTCGACGAGAAGCTTTCCTTCGGCGATGTCCTGTCCGCACTGGGTTCAGAAAAAGGTGAACATAAATATAATATAACGTACCCTGTCCATATCCAGGTGTGCCCAGAAGTTGGTTACCAGCTGGATTCAAATAAATAAACGATGCATGGGGTAGGACAGAGGAATAGTCTCACGAAAGCGATGTCTCCCCCGGCGAATGCCTTGTACACGGCATCCTTGTTTTCCAGGACGAGGTTGACAACGACGACATCAACACCCAGTTTGAGGAGCTCCTGGGCAGCCGGCTTCGTCGCGTCCCGCGTGAAGGCTCGGACGCGGTACGGGTGGTCCGATTCCGTCAGCGCTTTGACGATGCTGCCGCCCTGAGTACCAGTGGCGCCGACAACAGCGACTAAGGGGGCGGTAGGGATCTGAGTGATTGTCATGGTGTTGCTGAAAAGCTGGATGGGTTAATCCTAGTAGGTTCAAGCGCAGTATTTATACGACTGGTTGTCTGAGATATCGGGCATCCTTGGGCTGGTTTACGCGCATATCCCGGTTGTACCGCGACAGGTTCAGCTCGAGCGGAGTGTTGTTAACGGCGAGGAAAACTCGGAACGCCGCCGGCTAACCGCCGCCCGAGGGCGCAGAGAAAAGAGTAAATTGCTTACATACGCAAATTGATAATGCCACGCGACGGTCCCGTGACGCATCAACAGACCGACGACCACCATCGCCCGGGAGTCGGCATCGATTCTCTGTAATGGGGTCTGGAACGGTTGCGAGGACGTCGCCTCACTTCGCTACTCCTTGTTGCTCGGGCCTGCCGATCTACCTGGGTGATTTTTGTTCTGAAATCTCGAAAGTTCCAGCATCAAATCTGCCCTGGTCTGTGCTCCTTATTCTCGCAATCATCTTGGATACTAGGCCGATTCCCTCTTCCTCAATCTCTTGCAAATCTCCTGGAGAACTTTGCAGCAGAAGACTATCGATTCCATCAAAATATGTTTGCGTTGACACATTCGTTGTACTTTCCGCCGTGTAAACCTATAAAAATGCATGATGACTGTTGGAACTGACCCGTTACATCGGGACATTCCTAGTTTATTCCAGCACATTCTATGATGATTCCACTGCACAGACTATTGTAGTACCTTCTAGATATTATGTATCCTGTATATAAGCTAAATGTAATTTCAGCATAGGGCATCTGTTTGCCCTAACGCGAGCCTCTTAACCAGATAGCCCGATTGCAAATGTTCATCACTTCGTGCTGATTTCCCCATCCGCTCACCGGAATTCAACAATGACGTCCCGACTGTATTTCGCGCTGGGTGCGTCGCATCTGTATTGACCAAGGGCTCGACTTCACATTTGACGCAAACCACCGCAAGGCCGTGCCCAAACGTCCCCTCACCCTCGAGATATATGATCCAACTATCGACTTGCACCTCCCGCCTTGATGCTCCACAGGCCAGAGCCTCTCCCGAATGGCCCGACACCTCCCGTATTATCGTTGGAGCAGCGACGATATCTAGCTAACGCACAGTTCCCCAAAGTAATGGCCCTTGAATCGATTCACTGCGACACTTCGTGTCCGTCTGTCAGCGAAACCAGGCCCTTCAACACCGATAACGGAAACTACACCGTCACCGATGACCCTACGACTCTGTCTCCCACCGAGGAGCTGTGCATCGATCGTCCCGAGGCCCTTAGGAGCTTTGGGGCTCCACCATTAGCGTCGTGGGTAGTGCGGGCAAAATCACCATCAAGGATGTTCTCATCGCCCCATTGGAGGTGGGGCTTCTCTCGGAGACACGTCGGCGTGCCTTCGAGACCATGCATGCGCAGCGCCAAATTCTCGTCAAGGCAGCCGACCTGAGTGATATCCGGCGCGTCGATTGTTGGAATAATCCGAGGTTGGATTGACTCGAGACCAGGGAATTAGCGACCAGAGGTTTCGTGTTTGGCTGAGCTCTGCAAACACGTAAGGATACAAGCGCCCATACACTACTTTAAGTATCCGTATGATTAGGTAATGCTCCAGAACATTCGCCCAAGATTGAATATTCCCAACATCGATGCCCTACCCGAACAGTTTCTTCCGGGGACTGCGTCGATCCGATAGGAATTTGTCGGGCAGGCAGCTGTGCCTCCAACTGGGGCCCGCGCGGCGGCGGGCAGGGACATAGGAATGATTTGTTGTGTAGCCATCTCGGACTTGATCTGTACGCTGGAATGATACGATACTGGACTCCAACTGAATCAACATTTCCAGGGAGACGGCTCTCCGGATCCGGCCTATCAAAGATAACTATGCCGCGGCTGCACTTCTTCCCGTGCCTTCCGAGACCCTTGGTTGAGTTCCGGTTGAGATGGTTCCAAAGTGAGGCTAACCTGATAATTTCACGCACCAGTCCTGCCTCGACGGAGCTCAACGCTGCGATGGTGGGAACGTCGTTCAGGCTTGGGCGGTGATAATTCAGCTCCCGGTTCAATTATGGACTGATCAAAGTTGGATTGCCGCAGCCGTTGAAGACAAGCTCTCGCTACGCTCCGGCCCCTCTACATCTGGGTGGGATACGGCTTCCATCCGAAATTCAAAGATCAAATAAGGTCTTGTGTGGGAAAACCCGCTACTGTAGGGAACTTTTAAATGAGCGTGGATGTTCTTGATTCACGGGACTCGCCTCTCCACGTCTAGTATTCACATCCCCGGAAATTTCCGTAGCTCGGAGCTTGCGGATGCAGTGGAAGTTTCGGCCACGGTGGGAAAATAACTGAAGTGGGAATGAGTTGTAAATTAAGTACTAGTACTGTATGCCAAGGCTGTGTGTTTCGCACGTTGGTGACAAAAGCCGAGCGGAGGAAAGTAGAGAGAAAAGTGGAAGAGGCCAAGGGGATGGGGATGAATTCCAAAAGATGGAAATGAAAGCCCTGTATTTCGTCAAGAGTCCGGGTAACTAGTCCTGTGATTACGTTAACAGAGAGTTTGCTTATCTGCTGGCACTTGGCTTGTTCGCAGACGAATGACTCCACCGCCAAAAGTGTCTCGTTGGAGCCGCGCCGGTCTCGGCAAGAACAATAATATCATCGCGGAAGACGAGGAACGGCATTTTTTGCGCACAATCTCAGTGGTTCTAATCCCAAGGCTGCGGGTACACTGAGACTCTGCATGTCGCGCGCATTCTTCACGGCGGAGCTGTATCGCGAGGCAGTCAGCTACTGTGTATGTACCAACACTTCATTATGGGACCCGGAAGATCATCGCACTCAAGTGCGGACTAGGAATAGATGGCAACATTTATCATAGAAGTCAGTCACGATCAGGATGGGGATGTTATATTAGACTACATAGGCCACCTCAACCTCTCATCCCTTTCGTCCCACTTTCCTTTCCCACCCGAACTCCGAGTCGGTGGTTTCAACGTGAAACAGTCAAATGAGCACCGCGGAAATCCAAACACAATTGTTCGTCCACTTGTTTGAGGAGATGTTCAGACGAAACCTACTGTAACCGCGCAGGAATGAAAATTATTATTTGAATCTCGTTGCTTTTAGTATGTGCCCACTACTATCGAGGGCTTGATGTTTGTTGAAGATTTCCGCAGCCCTGCTCTTCTACGACTACTTCCTGACACTCGAGTGGGAAGTTTCCCGGTATTGGAGGGCGCCATTTAAATGGCCAGATCTGCTGTTCTACGCTAATCGATACGGGGCCCTGGTGGGGAATGTTCCTGTCGCGATCTATCTCTGGATTACGCCCAATTCACCCACCAGATCAATCGTAAGCACAGAAAAAATCCTTCATCCTTTTCTTACTTATCCTGGTTAAATGTTAATCGTTTGATTTTCTTTTTGCGTAGGCCCGGGATTCCTGATTGTGCTGCGTAGATGCAACCATTTGGAGACATACCACCTATATTTTATCTTCGCAAATCAGATCATGGTCGCTGGTGAGATTCGTTCAATTCATCGGTCGAAGTCACTTCCTGACCCAACGATAGTGATCCTCGCATTGCGGACATACGCAATATACCAGCGCAGCAGGCGGGTCCTTGGGCATATGTTGGTGGTAGCTGCCGGAGTTATAGGTTTCGGTGTGGTGAGTTTTGTCTCTACGCTTTTGCTCATCTTGCCAATTTTTCCAGTGGTCGGTAATTTCCGGCAACACGACTAGTGGTGTCAACAGTGCAAATTTGCCTCTCTCTACATGCATATCCCCGTTTTCCCATTCAGAGTACGTCTTGGAGTACCTGTGAGGACACATCTCACCTCGGGCGACTCGCTAGGGGTCTCAGTCTTGTAGTCCCCTGGGCGGGGATGGCCGCGTTCGACTCTATGGTTTTTGGTCTCACGATTTACCGAACATTCAGCCAGCACTACTCGAAGAATGGTCGAACTCTTCTGAATGTACTGATAAGAGACGGTGCGCATGGATTCTTGAGTATGGACCTGTGCTAAAACCCCGGTTCAGGTTCCGTGTATTTTGGGCAAGATCCTTCGCACAATCTGACATAAAATCTGCCTAACTGTATGTCCCTTTCAGCGTAATCGTTGCGGTCGGCCCATCGAATATTCTGACCTTCGTGGTGCGTATATCCCCGTAACATACAAGACGGCGATACTGAGGCTTTCTTGCAGCTTGGTACAGTGCGTCCTGCTAATTGCCAGAAATATTCTGCGTGTACCCATTTTCTTTCCAGACATATACCCGGGGAATCGTGACCACTTCCTCAAATATGTGCGTGCTTCCATTGGGGTCCGCCATCCGGTATCCCTAACACCTCTCCCTAAGCATCGCAGCAATTATGATCTCTCGCGTGATGCTGAACATACGAGATCCGTCTCTATCCATGTGGTCACCGATCCCACATAAAATAACAGGCTGTTCAACGCAAGGTTCAACTTCAACGCGCCTGGATTTCAGAGCCCCTAGTGAGACACATCAGCTTCCCGGAGAAGATACCCAATTGACCCAGGGGCAGAAGCGCGGGTTGCGGGAATCCTCTCGGATGTACACAAGTGCGGTATGACATATCTATGTAAGGGAAGGTGGTTATTCCATGAGAACATCCGGGAACAATACACGGAACAAAAGGGTGATGTTTGCAGGCCTACACCGAAAGTTGGGATTTTGGAATTATCTGTACTATCGCAGAGGCACTTGTGACGGGTTCCCGGTGCCCTCTCCGTGTTAATTATCTTTCCGTCTGTTGATAAACAATATTTGCTCCTGTTGTTGTATTTTTCACGCACGCGACCTATCACGTGGATCCACCAAACACAAGACAACATCTTGATTTTTTAATCTTGACATTTCCAGCCATTCTCCAGGCTCCTTGCATCCCAGCATTATCCTGCCCTAAACGCACAGAGGTGGACAGCGACATATGTCCTTCATAGCTATTCCTCTGGATGTCCTGCTTGAGATCACCCGAGATCTCGATTTTCCGGATTCCTTTCACCTCGCTGCTGTAAGTGTGACGCCAGCTGTTCTGCCGTCGGCTTTGGACGGGAACTGATAGAATCTGCCAGACATGTACTACATGCATACCTTTGCTCCTCTCTCGCTCCTTCTGGATCATCGCTCTTAACAGACTAGAGCAGAACCACAGACGACCGCTGCCGTGCTCTCCGGGCCTCGATATTTCGTTTTTGCCTCTTGAAACTCTTCGGAAAATGGCCATTCATGCGTATAAACTTTGGAGGAACTGGTCTTCGCAGTCGCCGAATCCAATCTCCATCCATTCTTTCACTATCGACGATAGTCTTTTTCATTGTCTCCCCATTCCGGGGACGCGCTTCATCATCGTGATCTCGCGGCAGCGCTTTGCTTGTTGGGAAACTATTTCTGGTGAATGCATTGCCTCCATGGACCACGACTCGGAGCCGCAGTGGACCCCAGGGCTTACTCCGCATGTCCTTCCCGGGATATGGTCTGTCGGATTACTATATGCAAGGTGATTCACCATCCATCCCCCCTTCAACAAACTCAAACGAGGAATCTCCCCAGTTCTAATGGCGATGGTCTTGAATTTACTACCATCCGCTGTGATCACCGCGACCCATTGGCGGTGAAATTTTCGAAGACGTTCTCCAAAGTTTGGACCCCCACAACCACACAAACCCCGCTCGTCTCTGACATCGCCCTGGTCGATGGCATGCTCGCAGCAATCACCATTACCCATGCCCACGACGAAGTTTCTCTGCTGTTTTGCAGATTCTCAGATGGAATCATTGGCACTGTGCCCCTGGGTTCAAAAAGTTCCGACTCGGCGCTTCCCCGATGCATTGTTAGCGCGGACGGCTTTTATGTCACCCGTCAGTACTTCGACAAGGGCGCGGAGATTATCGACATCCGATCCTCGGCCACCCATCCATCCACCATCGACGACTTCCAGATCGAGACAGTGCTCAGAAATGTCCCTACCTCCGTTACCGGGCGAACGGCCGACGAATCCATAGGCTTTTGCAACATTCGCATCCCAAAATACGGTGTGCTAAATGTCACGCGAAAGGTCTCGCACCACGCCATGGGCGAAGGTGGCAGGATTGATGCCATTCACTTTTGGCCTGCCGAGCGCACCAATTCAAGGCTTAGCGTCGGCGAGTTTTGCTTTTACGAGCACCCCTGCCGCTTAGAGAGCATCGCTGTTGGATCCTCCGCTACTTGTGCTATCACCATGGACGGCGAACACACCTTTGGCCTTGTTCAGTATAGCTCCCAGCCGACGCCCCACGTAAAATTCCGCCGACTTTCCATCCCAGGTGTGGAGGTGAAATCTAACCATTCCAAAATTGCGTTGGACGATGGAATGGGCATCCTCTACATTGTCGACACGGGGGCAGATGCTTATCCAATGACAAGGACCTATCCTGTAGGCGGACGGCCCATCCGCCTGATTGTGGTATCTTATGTGTAGTACCTATGGATCCGCTTGTTCAAATTTCAATGGGTTTGTGGCAGGAGCGCCAATCGTGATTTTGTAAAAGGATTACAATCTCAGAGAACACCCCAAACTTATCTCAACAGGATTGAACCTATGTGCCTATTGTTACACGGGTGGTAATACGTGGCTCAATGGCCAAACGAGGAATCCCAATGTAGAATCTTAGATTACTGGACGCTTTAGCCCCCATTTATTCCCCGCAAACGCAGTAATTATCCCCCGAAAATCGGTCCTCATTTCGGCTCGGTCTCATCGCGCAATTGCTCGTGTTCGATCAAAAAGTCGCCGGTCAAAGCGTTATGGTGGTGCCAATACACGACCACCATCCGAAACAAACAACTAGAAACAATTACGCAGCCGACCATGTGGTTTTGGCTCTTTCACCACAACCACCTCATTCCTGCTCCTCTGACGAGATAGCGCCCATAATCGTGCTGGATACTCACCAGAGAGCTTCGCCATGCTAACCGCTCTGCCCACCACCCTTCGCCTCGTGTTGGCGGCATTCTTGTGGAACAAAGGCGCAGACCATGCCACCCCACCACCGATACGATTCCAGCTGCGGCACGAACACGCGGTAGCAAACGGATCGCGCAGCGTATTCGCGGATGTACCTCCTTCATTTCTTGGGGAATACTATCAGGTACCGACGAAGAACCTCAAGACCCACCGGCCTTCCTCTGCGGAAGCTTACTCCGATGCTCGTCTCATGTCCATGCGCCATGCCCAGAGCCCAGCGTTTATCTGGGACAGCTTCGAGGTTCCGGGCCCGGACGTGAGCAAGCGCGAGACGCTCCTGCAGCTCGCGAAGATGACCTCCAACTCGTACTACGGCGAGCCAGGTCACAAGTCGTGGTACCCGCTCAACGGGTGGAACGCCGTGCGTCTTCTGAAAATCCTCTTTGCATTACATCGCTGACGGTATCCTCGCCGCAGAGCATCCCGTTCGGCTGGGAGCCCGACGCGGACGGCTTCCGAGGGCACGTCTTCGTGAGCGACGACAACAGCACGGTCGTCATCTCCGTCAAGGGCACGTCCGCACCGTGGATCGCGGGCGGCGAGGGCCCGACGAAGAAGAAGGACAAGATCAACGACAACCTCCTCTTCTCGTGCTGCTGCGCACGCGTAGGCCCGACGTGGTACACCGTCTGCGACTGCTTCGCCGGCGGCGATAAGTGCGACCAGAACTGCGTCGAGCAGGCGCTCGTCGACGATAGCTTGTTCTACCCGATCGGCACGGTGTGTCCTCTTCTTGCCATGAAATAATTGGGCTAATTCCCACCAGAACCTGTACAATGACGTCGCGTACATGTACCCCAACGCAAATATCTGGCTCACAGGCCAGTCCACGCAGTTCATTTAGGACTTCTCACTAACGCATCCCAGGCCACAGCCTCGGCGGCTCTCTCGCTGCGCTGCTGGGCGCGACGTTCGGCGTCCCCGTTGTGGCGTTCGAGACCCCCGGCGAGAAGATGGCCGCAACGCGCCTGCACCTGCCGTCCCCCGTACGTAACTACTTTCCCCGTCCTCATGTCCACGCTAACGCACCCATCCCAGCCATCCACGCACCACATCACGCACGTCTACCACACCGGCGACGTGCGCCCTCTCCCCTCATTTAATTTTTTAAAATTCTGATTTCAAAATTCACTCGCAGCCGATCCCGATGGGCACCTGCACGGGCGTCACCTCTTCCTGCGCGCTCGCAGGCTTCGCACTCGAGTCGCGCTGCCACCTCGGCCAGCGCGTCCTCTACGACACGGTCACCGCGCGCGGGTGGGCCGTCGACGCGCGGCAGCATGGCATCCTGTTCATCGTCGAGAAGCTGCTCAACGAGGACTGGGACCCGGAACACGGCGTCGAGGTGCCGGCGGTCGACCTGCAGGCGGATTGTATCGTGCGTCGCGCTCGTTCCTTACTTTCCTTTCTCTGGAGACTGATGATGATGTGCAGGACTGCTTCAATTGGGAGTACGGAGACTTCAAGTAGCATGGGGGAGGGAGAGATGAGCCGCGTAGAATGTAGAGTATATTGGTAACCTGGCTTTTGCCATAATGATCTCACTTGTGTATTATTTTCTTTTCTGCTAAACTCGAGACACGTTGACCTTCTCCTTGCCCGAGTTAGATCTGTTCGGAATGCAGTGTGCTTGAGCCTCCCGCGTCGCTTTTCTGGTTATCCGAAGACTGATTATGAAGACGCCTAGCCGCCGTGCCTGCCCAACCTTCAAATTCAACTTCCTCGCAGCCAAGGCGGGGTGGTACCCGACAACTTGGGAGGGAACCAGTACCGATGGCCGCCACATCCCTGGGATCTAACAACTTGACAGAAATTTATTCGGCCACTTAGATGAGTCGAGCTTCCGTAATGAAAGTTGGGTCAAGCCCTCAATATTCAATGACTTCCATGTGCAGACCTTTTGGCCGCGCCCGCCGATGTTTTTGATCGGATCAATCGGCCGAAAGCAACCTGAGTACCGAGTCCCGACCCTTTTCCGTCACTTTCCTCTATGTTTAATTGGTGGGCTTTTTTTCACCGTTCGCGTTCAACCGTTTAGCCTCCGACGCCCGCACGTCTACCTGTCCACCTTGTCGCCGGCCTGTAGCTGGATCCCGCCCTGGCGTGCCTCGCTGGCACTTGCTAGTACTGCAGTCTGCTGGTAGATATTTATTCCATTGCCTGAACCACCAGCCTGATTGGCAATTATTAAGTGGGGAGCAATAAAGTCTGCTGGACACCCCAGTTGAAACCTTTACTTCGGAACTAAAGAATGCTCGCTGGGGCTTAACCGCGAGTGAATCGTCCATGGGTGCAGAGTGATTGACTCTGGCGATGTAGAGCAACCGGCACGGGACGTCGTGAGACGCGTCGTCGGCACCGAGGTACGCGTTCTCGTTCGAATCTGATCGGTGACTAGCGCCCAGACCATCAACTGGCGTATGATAAGTCTCTGCGTGTGCAGTTCTCTTAGTCTTGTGTCCGGGGGCTTCAAGGCGATGCCAAGGTTTGAAAGTTGACTGATTTTGGCCTTTTCCTTCCAGCTTGGCCATCCGAAATGCCTTCCATCTCCCGCCCTTGCTACCGTTGACCTACGCGCTAGGTTGTCCTAGTTGTCGCTGCATTCTTGCCGATTTCTACATCTTCCTCCTCCTCCTCTGAGATGGTGGCTCTCTAGATTCGGGACGCAGTTTGGACCTTCATTCTTAGTTCACGTGGCGTGAAGACAACGAACAGGAGGCAGCTTGAACTATTGCCTCCGTCGCTTAGATGCCGATAACTCATGTGCTTATCATTGACAGGCACCGCGACGACATGCATACGGTACGGCCTTCTCTCAGCTTCTCTCCCTCTCTCCCTCTCTAAATTTTTGATCCTTCTTACATGTATGGGCGGTCCAGCTATCTCTCCAGTATATAAGCGAGGTCTACAAAATCTGACAGTAGGGTCCTCCGGACGCTCGTCAAGTCACGATTTCGATCTCACTCCTCCACCTCGCGACTCTTTTGGCGTTCGCCGCCGCCAACCCGCTGAGTCGGCGGACAATAGCTGTGCACGAGAAACGCGAGGGGGTCCCCGCTGGTTTCGTGCACGCAGGGTCCTTTTCCGCGTCCCAGAAAATCACTCTCCGTATTGTGCTGGTCCACACCGATATCGCCGGGCTTGAGGCGAAAACATATGTGGCCTCCGACCCGGCCAGCACCTCACCGCCGCACAGATACGTGTTGAGTTCGCAATATCCTGGCATTTCTGCTAATTCTTTTCAGCTCGTCGAGTATGTCAAGCCCTCGGAAGCCACGCTGTCTGCCGTGACCGAGTGGCTGAACGAGAACGAAATCGTCGCCACGTCCGTCTCGCCCGCGGGCGACCTGCTGCAGATCACGCTCCCCATCAAGAAGACGAGCGACTTGCTCTTGACGAAGTTCACTGCCTTCAACACGTCGCGTCGGGCAAAGAGAGCATCCGCACCCTCTCTTATTCTGTCCCCGTCTCGCTCCAGTTCTACATCCAGTTCTTCCATCCCACAGTCGCTTTCCTCACACCCCTTCGCTGATCGCCTGGTCTCCCTGCGATCAACGACAAGCGCGAGGCATGCGCGGAGCCCTGTGCCGACACCGTTCCCGCGTTCTCCACCCCGGTAGATGATTATAATCGATGCGGACGACTTCGGTCTGACCTGCACCAGGCATGTCTGCAGGCCTTGTATGGCATCCCGACCGCAAAGGCCACCTCCTCTGCGACCAATATTCTGGCTGTCTCCGGCTACACGATGTGCATTTCCCATCCTTTCAAGTCTGACCTCTACTCAACTACTTCCTACAGCAATACGCCAACCAAGCTGATCTTACGGTCTGCTCAGTTCATTAGTTCCCAGGGCCATACTGACAAGATTGTAGCGCTTCCTCGACGCCCTGCGACCTGACCTCAACACTGCGAAGTTCTCCTTCCAAAACCTTGACGACGGAATTAACGACCAGGCTCTTGCGTGAGTCCTTCAGGTTTTTTGGCTTTCTATATACAACTGACACATCTGGATCACCAGCAATGCCGGGATAGAAGCCAACCTCGATATAGAATACACCGTCGGCGTTGCTGGTGGGGTGCTCGTTACCTTCATTTCCGTTGGACCCAGCAGCAATGATGATGTCTCTGGATTCGTCGTGAGCGCTCTTTCTACTCTCGGCCTGAACATACAATCCTGAGCATCCCTCTTGGCTGTAGGATATTGGGAACTTCCTGCTCGCAGAAACTGACGACGCCCGTCCGAAAGTACTTACGACGAGCTATTGCTTTAACGAGCCGGAGCTCCCGGTAGCCCTCTCCATGCAGGTGCGAGCGCGTTCCAACTATCATTTTATTGGATGACTCAACCTCATTGTAGGCACTTCGAGTTTCTTCGCGTCCGGCGATGGCGGAGGTTTGTCCTGCTTTTTTAGCACGCCCATCGATGTACTGACCATCAAATGCAGTCGGTGGTGTCCAGTCCGCCACCTGCGACACGTTCGTTCCTACTGCCCCATCCGGGTGTCCTTTGTGCGTCATGGTTTTGTCCCTC
This sequence comes from Mycena vulgaris, assembly GCA_029204335.1. NCBI lineage: Eukaryota > Fungi > Basidiomycota > Agaricomycetes > Agaricales > Mycenaceae > Mycena > Mycena vulgaris. The sequence continues at coordinate 103,988 of JARGYA010000378.1, read as the reverse complement.
TCTCACTCACCGTCGGACGCAGCCTCACCTCCGTCGGTGGCACCACGGACGCCAGTGTGCCTCAGGCTAAATATAATCCTCTACCGCCTGTGCTACATCTGACGTTGTTTGGCACTGGCAGTCGCCGCGAGTCTCTCCGGCGGGGGCTTCAGTAACCGCTTCTCCGTCCCAGAATATTAAGCTGCAGACGTCGCGTCGTACCTCTCCTCCATCGGCGACCAGTACAGTGGCCTCTACAACACTACCGGTCGTGGATATCCTGATGCTGCCGCACAGGCTGCGAGCGTCGAGCTCGCATGGAGTGAGTGGTAGCCCAGTCCCCGTTCTATCTGTTCGTCGAAGCTAATCGTCTTTGCAGTGGGCAGCGTACGTCTTACATGTATTCTAGGCGAGCTGACCTGGGCTTTCAACTAGTTCTGGCTTGTGGATGGCACAAGCTGCGCAAGCCCCATCTTCGCCAGCCTGATTGCTCTTGTCAATGATCACCTGCTGGCAGCAGGGAAGCCCGTCCTCGAAGTTTCCTCTACCATTCCTGTACAGCGCAGCTGGCCGGGGAGCTTTCACGGACATCACCTCCGGTGCGTCTCGTCTCCCTTTTCCATTGAATATTTTTTCTCACCTTGTGCACAGGTAACAACCCCGGCTGCAACACCGAGTGCGTCTTTCCTCATCCGATACAACCGAAACCTCGTTCATCGTTGGTTAATCGTTCTTCTAGTGGTTTCTCCGCCAAAGCTGGGTGGGACCCAGTCACTGGACTCGGGACGCCGAACTTTGATTTGCTCCTGGCGGCAGTGGGTCTATAAAGCGGGGTAAGTCGACTCGGCTGACAACTAGCCGGAGAATTTTGGTAGAGAGAATAGGTGCTTACGCAAAAAGACTGACGAAAATGTGATCGTCCGCCAAAATGCGCATTGATGGGGCGCCCTATAAGAACCCGTACCTAAAGGTAGCGGGAATAAGTAGAGTTGGCCGTGTGGTAAGCTTTATTTGCGTTCAGTGCCCCGCTAGCCGAAGGCACCGCCTCCGGTTCTCCCCAGACTTGCGCTCGCCAGTGACCTGCGTATGTGTGGGTATGGTTCATGCTCGCCCCTAGTTGCGCTCGGGATACTTATGCCTGACATCCTCAAACATGATACACTTCAAATAAAATTATTGATTCATTTGTTTTACTTACACAAATTACACTTGCCCACGCTTGCCTTTGACGTCAGGGGTCGGCCCAGAGGAGTTGCTCCCGCACATTTGATGCGCCTTGTCAGCGTCGCCAGGGTCAAGCTCGGCAGAGAGAGCTTAAATGTGATTGGAGACGATGACATTCATTAATTGTAGGACAGTAACTGCAAGGGCCGCGCGATGTACAGAATTGGTGCGGTGAGAGCGTTGCTTTCAGAAAGACAGAGCTGGACCCAGTCAGGGCGTGGGAGGAGGGAGGTGGGTGGTGAGGTCTAAGTGCGAGCTACCCACGGGCCGGGTAGGCGAGGGAACCATCAGCTTACAACACCTGGCCAGGCTTGGCCAGGGTGCGGGTAGATAGCCCAAGCCGCGGGATATCTATAAATAGCATCACCTTACCGATGCTCCCCAGGGCTGTGGCTGTTCGGCCGCTGAATGCAGTGTATTGGGTCCCCAGCTTTGTCGTATTTATTATTGGTCTTTCCTATTAGTGGACTTCGAGACTGAGCTAATAATATGTGCGTTGTGCATGTAGGTGTTTCGTCTGTTTTGAGACCACAACGTCACTCACTCCGCGCTTCAGAGTATGACAACTATCTCGCAAGGTACCATTCCGAGCAGTTCGCGCATTTGTAACCGGCGCATTGCCTCGCGGCGCTCGGGACCCCACATATATATCCAACAAGCAGTGTTGACACCGGCATGGCCCTCGTCCCACTCCTCAGTGCAAATATCGTCAGCACAGTGCTAGAAAGCCTGCTGTACGGCGCATATGTCCTCCTTGCATTGCTGGCTCTGTACTTGAGGGTTACTAGTCACCACAGTGAGCGGCTGACCAACACACCTGGTGTCTCTCGCTGGAAGGCTCTCTCACCCGTTGTCCTTGGCGCTCTTCTACTTTTCGTGGTGATCACGTCCGTGGGTGCCCCATTCGCATGGCCTGAATTATTCCCGGAGTCCTGAATACATAAATATAGCACTGGACTCTCAACGTTGCACGCCTCTTTCTCGCGGTCAAAGAGGATGGCCCCGGGCCCCAAATTTTCTATGGCAACTTATCTCACAGCACAGAGGTCATCAAATATGGACTCCTTGTCGCGTCGTTGTTCATCGGGGATTGGTTTCTCGTGCGTGTATGACACTCAAAATTTGAATTATTTTCATGAGTAGTTCAGATTCATCGGCTCTGGGTGGTTTGGACCTTCCGTACTCGAATCATCATATTTCCCATTGTTGCTCTCATGGGCTTCACTGGTATACATCCAGCGATGAGTCCTCGAATCACATCTGACACGTCTATACACAGCATTCGGCGCTGGCCTGACATATCAGCTCACGAGGTATAATTCCGACGATAGCATCTTCCATGCGACATTTCGACGATGGGTAACGGGTGTTTGCTTTTTCGGCTTGTGGTGCGTCCTATCCAGGTCTTACAATCCCATCCTTTCCAACTCCATTTCATCAGTACCACCGCATACACAACAGGTAGGTCGATAATTCTCAGACAGCATACCGAGCTTATTGGCGGTATAGGATTCTCATTGTATAAACTATGGAGTACCAGTCGGGTATTGAAGGCGTTAGGCATCACGAGCCTCACAGTATGGGGATTGACTTGGCATTACCCTCGTTCTCTCACCCCGTCCTGCAGGCTATCATCAGAATATTCATCGACAGCGCCGCCCTACTTTGGTTCGTTGCCTTCCTCCATACCTCTGTCCACGATTAATCGCACTGCAGTGTATGGGGTGTCTTCCATGTTATAAGCTACCAATGTGGCTCCGACCTCCAATTCATCGCTGTCGACTGCATGCCGGCGGTGGTTGGAATATCGAACCTTCTTATTCAGATCCGACTCCATTGGGATCGTACGCGAGGACGACAGGACTCCGGCCACCTCAAGTCGACGCAACAAATTCAGTTTGCGACAGACCTGAAAGGACGCGACCCGGATCTGGAACTCGATGTGTAAAATTGACCAGGTTGCATTCTTCATCTATCGCACCTAGCCTATATTTGTATCCAGTTGGGGCTGCATGTAGAATAATTTACTCGTAATTTCTTTACAGAAGTACGGTGGGCGAACTTCTCTTGACCGCAAGTACCGGAGGATCTAACCGCGAGCCTCTCTACCTAGGCGGCAGGGATGCTTGTAAAAGCACACCGCGCGGTACGCCAAAGAAAAAACTTGTCACTCTAGTCGGGAATATAATGAAAGTATGTATGTTCAAGAAAATCAAATCGATTTCATAGGGAGCCAAGAAAAGCCCTCAGGTTGGATGGAGATGTCCCAGAGAGCGCCGAAGAAGTCAGAGCAACATTCAACACCGGCAACAGCCCGTGTCGCAATTACCGCATCCTACGTCTTTCTTCAACGTGATCGAGTATTCTTTAAAGAGCTGCTTCTTAAGCTTTGCGACTAAAGTCAGGCGCATCGCGCGCCAGCGATTCAAGCTTCTCGAACATCCCAAGCACTGCGTGCTGACAGTGGTCGTACACCGCGTTTGTCATCCACAGCCTGAACCAGGTGCCGTCTGCCGGATTCTCGAGCACGACGCCTTGGTTAGGGAGCGGATCCGGTTGGATGAACATGTAGTCCAGGTCCGGATGTTATCTGAGAAGGCTGAGCTGGTGGAGAAGCGCGGGCGAGTGGGTGTAGCTGGGCTCAGGAGGGGGGAATCCCTCGTCGTCGTCGTTGTCGTCAGGGGGTTGGGGCGATGTGGGGGAAAGAAAGGCCGCAGCAATGGTACTTTTTTGCAGAAAGAACGTGAGCCCAGAAGTCTACCAAATCCATAGACTTTCAAAGACTTCATAGACTTTGTAGACTTACGGCTCCTCTCGGTAGACCAGGGGTAATATATTTATGATTTACACTCCGCTCGGATCAACTCCCCGGCATTCGGTCTACACTTGGAGCTCCCTCGATGCCGAGGCTCACCCCACCTGCCTTTAGTTTCCTTAATTGAATACTGAGATGCAGCAAGCTGTTAGCGATACTTATCCGGCGCTGTTGAGGCGTTAGGGCACGCATAGCGCGCCCTAACTCCGGATATCCGCCGTGCCGTCCCGCCAAAAGAGGTTAGAGTTAGGTGAGGATCTACAGAAAGCGAGAACGAGGCTTTAGAGTGTCAACCTGAGATGCCCCGGATCGGGGGATCACCGAGCGCAGCGAGGGAGGGGAGGGGCACCGAATGGTCGGTCCCCTTCGCACACGAAGGAAATAGCAGTGTCTGCCGAGGGTGCCGCAGATTGATCCGAGGCCGGCACTATAGAGACGGCATATTTGCCGAAAGTCTACCAAATCTATTCCGGCGTTTACCAAGTCTACCAAGTCTACGAAATCTACCATATACACGGTAGACTTCTGGATTCACGGTCGTTCTCCTTTTTTGCTGCAGATGGACTTGTGCGGCGGTTTATGCGGTGGGTCACCCGTCTTCCAATCGATTGTCTGACATTCCCTGCACACGTATTTAAGAGAGATTTAAAATAATATGACGGAGTACACACTTCGAGCAATAAAAAACCTCTCGACCGATCGCTTTGCCCCGCGGGCATACTAAGAGCGCCGCGACACCCGCATTTCGGGTGGGGAACCTGCAACATGTGCAGTGTTGCTCGCTGAGTTGACGGTTGGCCATGGAGTCCTTAATGATACTTTTGAGCTTAATTCCGGGTGGGAGTCATTTTTGAGTCGCTTCCAATCGTTGGGATCTCCACGCGGTGTTCTGTAGTATCCATCATGCATTTTCGATTCACCATACTGGGAGCCCTCAATGAACCGAAGTGGTCAGGAAGTGGGGAGCTCCACGTACGAAAGCCAACAGGACATGCCAAGAAACCATGGTTAGGAAATAGGTGCGTCGGCCTTCGCACATCCTCTTTAGGGCTACTACACCGGGATGGGGGTTGGAACCATCGAAAGAGACCATTTTCTCGAATACTGCCTTGGGTACAGTCTTGTAATCGTCCGGAACCTTGTCGACGGCTTGGTGGCATATTTTTTTCAATGGTTCGATGAAACCTTTTCTCGAGCGGTGATTCAATATGTTTATAGCAAGCTAGGGGCACCTGGAGGGCCGTTGAAAGACCAGAGTAGTAATGGGCGTGATGGAAATTACCATGTTCGATAATTCTCGTAACACGAAGAAACTTCACAGGTACGAACGAGACCCTCCAAGATGAAATCTTTGCGTTCGTTTTGGGAACACTGCATCATCCAATGTTCCTCGAAGTCGTTTCAGCGAATTTTTGGCAGTACTTGCGGGTCAGGTCCCACTGAAGACCGCATATACGAGACGTCAAGCGGTGTATGCTATCGACACACGCGTCGGTGAGTATTTCGTCGTAGAATTCTATGGGGAAGGAGGCGACAATGCTTGGTCGGGTGAAGAGTGGGCCAGTGGCAGAGAAAATTTCCACCCCAGAGCCAAATATCGTTGCCAAATCGAGTTTCCAAGCCGCTCCAAATGAAGCGGGATGTAGGCACAAGGATTACGGCCAACTTGAGGACTCACCGCGCCGGTCTTTCGCGAACGGGGGAGATTTGAGAGACTTACCGAAGCCGAAGTTCATGGTGGGGAGAAACGCGCCTGAAACTCGCGAAAAAATGAGGCAAGAAACAGGAACAAATCTGTCCGGATCAAGTCCTTCCTTGTTGCATTACGTGCAACGATGATAATTACCTCTAGTTCAATTCTCTTCAGATACTGGCTGGTTTCTGAAATTGCCATAATCTTTGGAATATTGATAGTCGTTCAGGACTTAAAACAGAATGGAGCACTCGGTGCAACAGCATGTCTGGCCATGGTGCTACAGTACCGTTGAGGTCCTTCCGTTTTTGCCCCCAGAGTGGCTCTACGAAAATTGCCCCGGCCAACACAATCACATGGCATTGCGAGCGAGCGAACAAAACGTTCCGTCGGCATGAGAGAGTCTTCCGTCGGGTGCGTCGGCACAGCTGACAAATGCACTTGACATAAGCTTCCGACCGAGTTGCTTCCGAGTCTCTCCCTCTTTTATGCTGCGCACAGAAAACCATGTAATGCTTTCGCCCATGCGGAGAACCACGAAACGGGGAGCAAAGCCCACACACGCGTGCACGTCTTGCAGAAAGCACAAGACGCGATGTGAGATTCTAGGCTAGTCTGCGTCACAGTTCAATCTCTCCCCTTCCGTACTCACGCGCCGTCGACAGACCCCAGCATGAGCCCCGTGCGCTGCCATCGCTGCAAAGTGCTTTCAGTCGAGTGTTCCTATGAACATACCCAAGTGCCAGTCGCACCGGCGGAATCGTCCAAGCCTCTGAGCCCTGTGTCGTCCCGAAGGGTATCATTGGAGCCGTCAAAGCACATGCTATGGTCGTACGTCGCGTCCGACGACCCTATAGACTGGTCGGCGCCGATGCTGGCGATCCAAAATCTGAGTCTTAGCCCCTCCGAGCCGACCGTCCCTACAGAGTCCTCCTCCACCAACACCTCGCTTTCTGGGATATTGCCCGAGTTCCGCATCGATTATTTAATTGACCTGTATGCTATTCGATTTCCCTGCGACTTCACTGTCTGACGCTGACGGCGCAGATTTAACGAGAAGTACACCCCGTGGCTCAACTTCCAGCCCATGAGGAAATCGAAGAACCCGCTCGTTGACATTGTGTCCTCCGCCGTGGCGGCGCGCCACCTCGACGGTGCGGCCGGCAAGAAGGTGCGGCTGCGCCTGGAGGCCCTCGCCCACGACTCCGTCGCGCAGATGATATTCTCGCCGGGGGCGGTAGTGTGCCTAGAAGCCGTGCAATGCCTGCTCATATTATCGTTATGGGGCCCCTTTGGTGTGGATTCCGAGCTGCAGGAGTGGGATACGCGGAGGCTCATTTCGGAAGCGGTGCGCATGGCTGTGAGCCTGCATCTCGACCATGCCTCTGCGGTGGTGGACGACATGCGCAGGCGCGGTTCAGAGTCGGACCGTACGAACCTGCGCGATGCTTCCGAACATGCGCGCTTGGTGTGTGCCCCGCTGTCATTTCGTCATTAGATCTCAACGCATCTCCAGTGGATCGCTATAACCAACGCGGAATCCATGTCGGTTTTCTGTTGTCCGTTGGTGGATTCAGCTGAATATATCTTATTTTTCAGGCTCTCTCTTGGGACGGGATCCTCACCATCTTCACGCAGAACACCGAGCGACTATCAACTGGTGAAATTCCCTGCGGAATTCAACGCGCAGACGGATTTGCGCGATGTGAGGCTTGGGCTCACCGGCAAGCAGTTCGATCTGTTTGAAGAAGGCGCTAAAATGTGCTTGCCACCGGGCAGAGAGGAGGGATGGGCACAGCAGATCAAAGGGTGCGTCCTCACCTTCAACACAGGCAGTCCATATCCATATGCCACACCCTTTCAGCGTGCTCCAACGGATGGACCACTGGTACCGTCTCTTGAACCCCCTACCCCGTGCGTCCCATCGCTCCCCCTTCATCAGTTCCTGACGAATGTAATTACAGTCATCCTCGACACGGACAAGTTTTACTTCCACGCACTGCGTATCTATCACGAGATCGCGCGCCTTCTCGTGTTCTACCACGCCTTCAAGGAGGCGCGCACCTCCGTCCTCCCGCACACCCCCATCGGGCAGGCCTGGCACAACCGCTTCATGTCGCGCACAGGCGGCCAGGAGCTCCTCGACGTATGGGGCCGCGAGATGGTCCGCACCGCCGAAAGAATCCTCATCGCCGCGCTCGCCGCGCCCGCGGCGGGCCTGAGCACCGCGCCCGACGCGCTCTTCACCATGATCGCGCTCGCGGCGGGCTACCTCGTCGGCGTCAAGTTCCTCATGCTGCAGCGGCCGCTCGGCAGGCTCCCCGGCGCGACGGACCTCATCCTCGCGCGGATCGTCACGCACTTGCACTGCGCGGCGTGTGGACCCGGGCACGCGGCACAGCGGTGTGCGCTGCTCATACGGAGCCTCGTCGCAAAGTGGGAGATGCGAGAGGAAAGGGACGTTGACACCGCTGCTGTGCCGCAGCCGACCTCGTCCCCGACGCCCCCGGCGGGCTCGATCCAATTTCCGCTCTCGCCGCTTGGGTCTCTCGGTGTCCCTGGCGAGCTCCGCATAGACGACCCGTCGGGCGTGGACGTGGAATTCTTCTTCCTGAATTCGATGCTCTCAGATGATACGGGGTTCTGGGATAGTCTGGCGCAGGAGGAGCTGACATGGTAATCTGTAGGATCTCGTATGTACATTATATTTACACACGGACACTTGATACAAAAATTGGATATATGGCTTCCCCGTACGACATTTTGCGCGCGCGGGATGTTCTTCGGAACATGTACGGCCACTGTATACAGTCGGATAATGCATCAGATCATAATGCACAAGATCCGTTCCTTCCGCATCCCTCACTAACCGCGATTTATCTTCAGGTCGACTAGAGCGCGGCTGCGATTAAGGTTGCGCATGCGCTGCCCGACCGGCGACTTCGCGCGCAGTGAGTTATAACCTCCGCCCCGTCCGCCCTCCTATCTCTCGCTTCTATCGCCCCCTCCTCCCCTTCCTTGTGCCTCTACTCCTGGTCATCCAATCCAGATATCCTGGCCATTCCGCGTCCGAAATCTTTCCCGGATCCCACTTTCAGCACCCCGCACGGTTTCCCGCTCCCTCCCTATCCTGCTCTGCTCTCCTCTCCTTCGCATCCCGCTCCCCGTCCATCATCCTCCGCTCCATCCTTCGCGCTTTCCCCCGCCTCCGAACTCCTTCCTCGCATTGCTTTTGCGTTCGCTAACCTTTCTTTTGCAGACGCGTCGAGTATCGTACCCTGGATCCGGAGGCGTTAGATGAGCACTTTCGATAGTCAGGTATGTGTGCATACCCCGCCACTTCTCTCGCTTCCCTTATCTTCCCTCTGTCCGCCCGCCCACTTCCCTGCATCTTACATACCCCATCACTCCCGCTTCCCCCAGCTCAGCCCATCTCCTCCGTCACGCATCGCGCCCCTCCCTGATCTCTCCTCCTTCCATTCTCGCCTTGCCCTTCGCGTCCCGCATGCTGACCAAACCCTTCGCACAGGTCTCATATGCCCCTCCCTTCCCAGGAATGTCGCTCCCAGGAGTACTACGGCTACAAGCGACTACGCCGAGGTGTGTACCCCTCCCTTGCTTTCCGCCCCTCGGCGCCGTCGTCTCGCGGCTCCATCTCCGTCCCCCCCTGCCCCTCCCCCCAACCCCGCCGTCTTCTCCCTCCGTCTCCTTCCCTCGCAGCCTTCTCCCTCCCCCGCCCCCTCCTCCCTCACTCGCCCCGCGCTCAATCCGTGCTGACCATTCGTCGCAGATCCCGCGTCTCAAATGCGGCGCTCAGCATCCCGACGCCGCCGCCGCCGCTGACGCGCAGTAGCCCGCCACCGTCTCCTTCGCGCGGTAGGCGGATCTGAAGGGGAGATGGAAACGGGGAGAAGAAGGGGCGGCGGCGGAGGAGGAGGAGGAGGCGTACGTGCTCGACCCGCGTGTGCGCTCACTGCTCTTGGACCACTTAGCTGTACTGTGCTTCGAGTCGCTGGTACAGCCGTCCGAAGAATTATCTGATGAGACGGATGAATTGCTGCCAAGTGGCGGCATGCTACCCGAATCGGATGTGGCCTTGGAGTCAGTGACGTCAGCCTTGGCCTGTTTTCCATGTTCAGAGCCGTTCCTGAGCGGTGTAGTGAGCCAGAAGTTTCGTGGGAGACGCAAGGACACACATTGGATCCAAATTTGACAGCTCCTCCTCTGCGCAACTCTTGTCCGGTTTTTTGGTTGATTCTGGTTGTATCAAAGGATCGGTGAGCCGAATACAGGTCAAGGGGACAATAGAGCACCGATTTGCGACATAGGACAGTTTTTTTGGAAGACTTGGAATGTTTTTATGTGGGGGAAGTGGAGTAAAAAGGTGCACAGACTCAACGACTTATAGCGCTCCTGTGGGTGACCATGACGATGCGGAAAAAAATTGTAACTTGTGCCGCACAATCAGAGATGAGGTCCCCGAGAGAAAGAATGCCCCTATGGAGTATGAAATAAGCTATTCTGAAATGTAGGGAAAGATGTCCTGAAATTTAACTTCCGGTTAACATCGCGCACCACAATAAATCCTCGGACTTGTTTTTGTATCCTGTGCTTCCAATATGTTCAGACTATCGCAAAGACTGTGTGCAGCGATCTCTATGTCTCTGGACGTAGAGGTGCTTGAGCAGGGTTCAAAATTGTGATTTATGTGTCCAAAAAAGGTAATTTTTTGGGAGGCGTAAATTTGAAGACAGAGTAAACCAGCAAGAGTTCACCTGAGTACCAGGAATCTTTCACAGACCATGTATCATATGTGCCCCATCCTTTTTTCCAATTCAGAATCACGAAAAAGGACGTAGAAAGGGAGTATTAATCCTTTGACCCGTTACCCCCTTTGACCCGTTACCCCCTCACGTGCAGTAAGTGTGTTCGATTCGCGTTGAAGTTCCAGAGTGTGTAATTGCATTTCCCACGCTCAGGGCGCTCGGGTGAACAGAGGGGCATCTATTCACTTGCTTTGTATTACAGAGCCCCAAAATTGCAATATCATCTTCGACGAAATCGGATGAATTGCTGGAAGATCGACAACTGGTTGAAATTTGAACAGGGGAAGATTTTAAAATCAATGAATGGAGTGGAAGCAATTAGACACATCTTCTAACGTGTGTGCTACGATGGTAAACGGCCAGGAAATGAGCTCTGCTTACAAGCAGGCGATCAAGCGAGTCTAAGTGCGTGGGCTTTTGAGGAAAGTGGGAGCCAAAAATTGAGGCAAATGAGGAGTAAAGTCTGCAAGCCCTTTGAAAATGCCTTTAGACGCACCCGGTCTGTTAAGAAGTGCTCTCGGATCTGTCTGCCTTACTAGTAGGCTGCTCGACCGATGCTCGACACGGAAATATATTGGAAGAATGACGGCCTGGGTGCGGCCTGAGACCGGTACAATTAGAAGCTCAGGAACTCAATTCAATGCACCTCATAGGTTTTAATCCGACTTGTGCGGTTGAGTTCAGTTTCCGCCTCGATTGGAAGCACCCGATTTGGAAATCTTTGATGGCGACCCACCGCCAAGCAGTCCCACACAGATCAGCTATGACGGGCGTTATTGGACAAAACCCCGATGGCCATCAATGTCCATTGATGGCCATTGATTTTGGCGATGGCTATCGATGTCCATCAATGCCCATAGTGTGGACATTAATGACATTCAGTGGTGTCAATGGGCATCAATCCTCTTGAATAGTTACAATCAATGTACCCACTCGATGTCAACATATGTGTGCCACCTTGTGTGGCGATGTTGACAGGTGCTCGACATCAATGCCACACTGCCTCTATGTTTGTATCTCATCCCAATCCAGCATCTCCTTTCGTTCCCAATTCGATCTGGCCTAAATTTCTACCTAATGTCTCACCTTTTGCGCCAGCCCCTCTTGGTCAGCAACTGTACAGTCTCATGCCACAAGCCTTGTGACCGCCATGGCCATCTCCTCCTACCAGCAAGGACCCTACTACCTTCCGCCGCGAGGCAAATGTATTCACCCCGAATGTGCGCTCGCCTGCGGTGGGTTTTTCAGTGCACAATCTGGAGAGGTATCCTTCTCTTTCATCTGTCTTGCATAACTCGTTCGTTCACACTTCTTCCAGTGCAGGGATTATCCGCGTCAGCCTCAAGAGCTTTGTTTCTGCGGTCATGGTTATCTTTCGCACTTGGTCGATCTCCAAGACGACCCCGCCAACCCAAACAACGCTTACCGGCGTGGACCTAACCTGGAGTTGCACTGTGGTGGCTTTTTTAGTGTATGTGCACCTTCTCTCGCCCCTCATCGCTCAAAATAACAACTCTGTCTCTAAGCCCGAACCCTGGGGGCCTAACACTCCCTGCCTCAAATGCGCAAAAATCTGGCTGGCCCATGCAGGGCGGTACGTCCCCCCCTCCCACATCTCTTGCTTCTTTTAACATTTTGTCAAGATCGGGAACAGCCGGTGTCGCCTCTTCTGCACCTGCCCCAACCGCTGCCCCAGCACCCCCGGCGGCGACAATGGTGACATCCTCCACCGCCTCCAACGTCCCTTCCGCCAATCCCCGCCAGTCCTTCCTCCCTCCCATGCAGTCCGCTGCCTCGAATCCGTTCTCTTTCCACCCGGCATCCATTCCATCATCATCTAGCGCTCAGTCCCAAAACCTCTTCGTCACTTCCCAGCCCAGCACCTCCTCAACTTTCACTGGCGCACAGTCGCGGCCCTCCAATGCCAATCCCTTTTCTTCTACTCTACCACCCCCGTCCACTGCGTTCTCCACAGTTACTCCACCTATCGGCCGCTTCCAGGAGCGTGATGACAGCGCTGGGACTGTCCAAACTCTGCGCCAACAGAGCCTCCATCGGATGCATCACAATAACCCGTCCACATCGCCCCGTCGATCTCGCGCTACCGGTTCTTCTCAGGCCCCACCATCTCCATCTGGACGCTCAGGAGGCCCCTTTGGGCCAGCCGCTTCATCGTCTTCGATGGAGCCTTCGACAACCACTTCCTCGACTTCGTCAGATCTCCCTGCTCTGCGGCCCGGACAGTACCGATACAGAATCTGCATCCTTCCCTTCAAGGTTTGTGTTGCATCGTGTTTTCTCGCTCACCATCTCATTTCATCAAATGCAGATCGGCAAGGACTATCACCATGATGCCGGAGGATTAGACGCTTACAAGTTTACTCATTCTGAGATGCCGCTTCTCTTGCGAGCTCTCAAGGACTTCAATCTCACCTTCCTCCTCGTTTTCCATGATCGATCTCTGCTTTGGCCGCAGCTCGACCAGAATATTCGCAGTCACCTCACCGCCCACAAAATCGCCTTTGCCCCCGATAATGAACTGTCCACTGCGGGGCGCACCTTTGAAACCGCAGAATGGCAGCTCGTCTCCATGCGTGGCAACCAGCCCCAGACCCACCGGCGGGTTAGCAACGAACCTCTTTATGAACGCGACTTCACCCACGAGCGGCTTGCAGCTGTTGCCAAAAGGCATCGCGATCCCATTGACGACCAGATACGGCTCCTGTTTATTGGTAAGGCTCCCGCGTCTCCACCATCAATGATCGTTCATTGCTAACTTTTCCTTATCATAGCACCCCGCCGCGGAAACCTGTTAGGGTTCATCCTCCGTCTCGGCGACACTGGCCTCCATCTTTGTTTCCCTTGGAACGTTTTTTGGAAGCAGAACCTATGTGGTTTGGCCGGTGAAACAACACATCACGCTACATGCATCGTCGGCTGCCCTGACACCGCAGACACTGTACGTATCGACAGAATCCTATCCCTTCTTTTTTAGTCTTATGGCATATTAGACAGATCTCACCCACTTTGATGATGATGACGACACACCCCTTGTATGTACCTCTGACATCCAGGCATTCTTCCCTATCTAATCAATCGTTAGATGGAGCTCACCCTATTCGACCGTGAAACATCTGTAAAACGCGGCGCGGCCTCCCCTGAAGTGAGTATTCGCTGTTGTGCAACCAAAACAGCATTTCTGATCCTCAAACAGCCCGAGATGCCGCAGCACAAGCGCACCAAGCTCTCCTTCGACCTTCCGGAGGTGCTTGACGACTTCTCTCCTCCTCACCCGGCACACCTTCTCGCCAACTCAGACCAGCAGCCCATCGAGATTGATTCATCAGATGAGGAGGAGGAGGAGTCTCCCGACGCTCTTCTTCGGCAGATCATCGCTGTCCAGGCTGCAAATGGTGCCATTCCTATCAAGCCTCTTGCTCACAGCGCTATCGTCCTCTGGCGAACAGAGATCTACAATGCAATCGGGTCTGAAGACGATATAGAGCCGTTGTCCATCGCCGGACCGAGTGTCGACTCTGTCGCAACAACTCTTTTGGACCTTGTCGCTGCCATCTATGCCGAGACAGCTGAGGGTGCTGAAGTCGATGGTATCATCCAGAGTGTCGAAGCGGCTGGTGTCATCCTCGAGCCATGTAGTCACATCTCGGCATTTCTTCACGCTGGTCGAGTTATCAGGATGTGGGTCTTTACCCCGTGGTCCCTGCAATATTCTTATCCCTCTATAACAGCTACTCCGACCTCAAAGACCCCCTGAACTCAGGGGCGACTGGTCCTGGACCGGAGCGTTCCGTCTACATGGCTGGCCTTACTTCGAGATTTGCGGACTCGGAGGACCCTACGGAAGACCCACGATGGGGGAAGAGCAGCGGCCTGTATTGCCGTCCGAAATTCTATGGGATGGAGGGTGTCATTCTCTCGGAGCGCGTAGCCGCATTCCGGACTGACGGCACTTGGGCCGCACTCTTTATCGTGCAAACCGGCATTGGCCCTGATCCCATCTGCCCGTTTCTGCTTCTTGCTGCCGCCCAGAAAGACCGAGAATGGGTTGGGGACTTGACGCTCGAGTACATACATTCTCTTGACCCCTCTGCTGCCAGCATCCTAGCCCCATGGTTCGGGGTAACCGCTGAGCGCGTTTTTGAGTTTCCAGCTGAGCTCAGCCATCCGGCTGTCGTACTCGCCCTCGGCTATGTGAATATTCCTGTGAGTTTCTATATCTTGCCTGCCGGCCCTTGCTAACTTTCTCAAAGGCGACAGTGTTTACCTCGCCAAGACGCCCCCTTCTTCATCGGTCCATCCACATTTCCATTCTCTGCCACTTCTTCTATGGGCGGGAGAATCCATGGAGACATCCCGAATTCAAAGCCTTCGCTGGCGGACTAGACATTCAGCTCAAAACGGGCTCTTTTCTGCACGTCAGTAAGCACAGTATCTTCGTTTAGCAGTCCACTCACATTCTATTCAGTTCTGCGCCGATCTTGAAGCATTCAAGGCGCTTGTTGCTGGCCTTTACAACCGGCGCATCACCGACGTCAAGGATGTCATCCAGAAGGTCCAGTTCTGTGGGCCCGTTGAGTTTAACAGCTGCGTGTTACTCCAGCGAGAGATGTTCCAGCTTCGCTTCCTTCGCTGGATTCGCGGCCTAGGCTATCCAAGGTCGCTTCGCGGGGCATTTGTCACTGCCAAAGAATACAAGGCTCACCGCAGAAATCCCCTCATCCGGGCCGAGCGCTTTTTGTATTCAATGTCAGGCTTTCCCTTCATTCCCCATGACCCAAATTTCGCATTGGTGGTGAGGTCTTGTACATCTGAATACCTGCCCTCTTACGCACCTTCCTTGCAGATTAATCTGATGCCCAAGCAGCGTATTGAGGCCGGGGAATCCGGAGCACCGAGCCTGCGGTTCCATAACTGCACCAGCACCCTCGATGTTCCATTCACCGATTGGATAGAGAACGTGCTGCTCCAGGAGGTAGACTTTGACGACAGGGACATGGTGACCGATTTTGACCACTGGATGTCGGCTGAGGTTGCCTTGGAAGCTACAGACTACAACACCTATTAGCCGTGGCGTGGACACCCGTACCAGATGTTAGAGTTCCAGATTACAATTTTTTACCGCACTGTCGTAGAATATGAGAATTTCCTTTTTCAGCCTTGCTATATCGTTACATGTGTGACAATAACACACTTTTTTCACCGCTTTATCATGTTCGGCGGAGACGAAGCACCAGACCCTGAACATATTGACCCCCTGCCGCTTCCACCTCAACTAGTAAACATTCGCAAGGGTTACGAGCGGCTGGAGAGACGAGTCCATTCCGCACTTCAAACTCAGCTGGGCGATGCTGAGCGTTTGGGACTCAGATCACGGGAGGCGGCGAGGTTCTTGAGTGCTGCTGAGCAGGTACGGTGCCTGCACTTTCAATCTTCGTAGTCTGAAGTCGCTTCCACAGCATGAGCACATTTTTACTGCAGCCGAGTTCGCTAACCTGAGGCAGAGCGTGGCCGATATGCAGGCAGCTCTTGACAGAGCGGTCACTCGGTCCTCCGATCCTCTAACCGAGCCACCGCTGGTTGTCATTCAGAAGAAACCAAACGGCAAGGGGACAGGCCGGCCCCGCCTCGATATCAATCACCAGTTTCTGTCCAGCGCTTTGAAGCTACGTGGGCCCACCGGCATAGCAAAGTCCCTAGGATGTGCTCCACGCACGGTTCGCCGTCGAGCGCTCAATGCTGGCCTAGTGCAGCCGGGTGCTCCAGTCCGACGCCATGAGGTCCAAGAAGACGGGTCTGTTGCTGAAGTGTGGCAATCGACAGCCCCCTCTATCTCAGCTATCAGTAACGATCCTGAAGCCCTCGACCACCAGGTTGCCGATATCTTGACGCTCTTCCCCCGCTTTGGACGTGAGATGATATCGGGTGCACTCGCTGCACGGGGGCTTCGAGTTCCCCGAGACCGCGTTGAGGCTTCGTACATCCGTGTGCATGGCCTGCCCGGAATCTTTGGGGACCGCACTATTGACCGTCGTATATACTCCGTCCCTGGTGTCAACTCACTGTGGCACCACGATGGGCAGCATGGTCAGCGAGATTTCGCCCATTTGAAAGCTTCCGTGCTCACTCTCGATCTAGGCCTTATTCGCTGGAAGATCGTGGTCCATGCTTTCATCGACGGCAAATCACGCCTTGTCACTGGCGTCCGCGTCAGCTCCAACAACAAGGCACAGACAGTCTTGGACATCTTCGAGGAAGCTGTCGCCACACACGGATGGCCTAGTCGTGTCCGTGGAGATCACGGTGTGGAAAACACCAAGGTTGCACAGCGTATGCTGAATGTTCGAGGGCGTGGGCGAGGCTCCTATATCTATGGCACGTCAGTTTGATTTTTCTGGCTGGAATCAATATGTCGCTCACAAATGAGGCTGTTTCCAAGGTCTGTTCACAACATCCGGATCGAGCGTCTATGGGTCGACTGGACCAGCGGTGTTGGCAAGAAGTGGTCCATCTTCTTTCATGACCTGGAGGCTTCGTACGGGCTATGCGTTGACAACACAGCCCACCTTTGGCTCCTCCACCACCTCTTCCTTCCTGCGCTGAATCAAGACGCTCTCGAGTGGGTTGAGGCATGGAACTCCCACAAAGTTTCGATGGAGGGCCAAAGGCGCCAGAGCCCACGGGAGATGTACACGTTTGGGCTCCTTGAGCAGGGTCCTCGTGGTATGGGCCACCTCTTGTACGCCCAGGAGGAGGGCGTGCAGGATTTTGCCCAGTTCGGTGTCGATTGGCAGGCGCAAGCAGCTGGGGCGTTGGCTGCACATCATGCCCAGAACAACCCCCCCAACATGGAGAATGCCGACGACCCTTTCACAGCATATCCCACTCCTGCCCATATGTCAGAGGTCGTTGTCGAGCCACCCAACTGCCCGTTCACGCCCGAGCAACGCGCAGCGCTGGATGCCGAGCTGCAACAGGTTGTGGATGTCCGTTCGCGGGACATGTCAGTGCGCAAAATGGTGTGGCAAGAGGCATTAGAGATTTGTAGACGGTTTTATCAGTAGTTAACAGTGTGTGTGTATGCTCGGAATGTATCATGTCATGTATTGTGTTACTTTTGTGCTTAAAATGAGTACGTGCTGCGTTTCGAGTCAGCTGTCTAAATTTGAGATGTGGTCGATTATGACGCTAGCCGATGTGAACACGACGGCCTGTGGGAGCTTCATCCCAGTATTCAGACACTGATAATCGCTTGCGGAGGGAGGTAGGTCGATTAGTTCAAGGAAATTGGGCAGGGATTGAGTAAGATACCTTTGAAAGGAGCGCTGGATTGATCGCATCAATGCTCCCGGGGCCGGTGGCGAGGCGCTCGTCCATGCAGAAGCGCGGACGCAACGGGGACGCGTGTGGGACCTGATTAAACAGAGGATGGTTCGCCAGTTCAAGAAAATCGAGTAGGAATTGAGTAAGATAATGACTGACCTTTGAGGGTAGTGCTGGATTGATCGCATCAACACTCCCGGGGTCGGTGACGAGGCGCTCGACCTCGCAGAGGCGCGAACGCAACGGGGACGCGTGTGGGAGCTGCTGAAGCAGAGGTTGGATTCTTAGTTCAAAGAAATCGAGTAGGAATTGAGTAAGATAAAGACTGACCTTTCTGGCTTGATCGCATCAACGCTCCTGGGATCGGTGACGAGGCGCTCGACCTCGCAAAGGTATGAACGCAACGGGGGCGCGTGTGGGATCTGATGAAGCAGAGGATGGTTCTTTAGCTCAAGGAAATCGAGTAGGAATTGAGTAAGATAAAGACTGACCTTTGAGGGGAGCGCTGGATTGATCGCATCAACGCTCCCGGGATCGGTGACGAGGCGCTCGACCTCGCAGGGGTGCGGACGCAACGGGCACGCGTGTGGGGGCTGCTGAAGTAGAGGTAGGGTTGTTAGTTCAAGGAAATCGAGTAGGAATTGAGTAAGATAATGACTGACCTTTCTGGCTTGATCACATCAACGCTCCCGGGATTGGTGGCGAGGCGCCCGACCTTGCAGAGGCGCGAACTCAACGGGGACGCATGTGGGGGCTGCTGAAGTAGAAGTTGAGTTGTTAGTTGAAGGAAATCAAGCAGGTATTGAGTAAGATAATGACTGACCTTTCTGGCTTGATCACATCAACGCTCCCAGGGTCGGTGACGAGGCGCTCAACCTTGCAGAGGCGCGGATGCAACGGGGACGCGTGTAGGACCTGATGAAGCAGAGGATGGTTCATTAGTTCAGGGAAGTCGAGTAAGAATTGAGAAAGATAAAGACTGACCTTTGAGGGAGCGCTGGATTGATCGCATCAATGCTCCCGGGGTTGGTGACGAGGCGCTCGACCTCGCAGAGGCGCGAACGAAACGGGGACGCATGTGGGGGCTGCTGAAGTAGAGGTTGAGTTGTTAGTTGAAGGAAATCAAGCAGGTATTGAGTAAGATAATGACTGACCTTTCTGGCTTGATCACATCAACGCTCCTGGGATCGGTGACGAGGCGCTCGACCTCGCAGAGGGGCGGAGGCAACGGGGACGCATGTGGGGGCTGCTGAAGTAGAGGTTGAGTTGTTAGTTGAAGGAAATCAAGCAGGTATTGAGTAAGATAATGACTGACCTTTCTGGCTTGATCACATCAACGCTCCTGGGATCGGTGACGAGGCGCTCGACCTCGCAGAGGGGCGGAGGCAACGGGGACGCGTGTGGGGGCTGCTGAAGTAGAGGTTGGATTCTTAGTTCAAAGAAATCGAGTAGGAATTGAGTAAGATAATGACTGACCTTTGAGGGAGCGCTGGATTGATCGCATCAACGCTCCCGGGGTCGGTGAGGAGGCGCTCGACCTCGCAGGGGTGCGGACGCAACGGGCACGCGTGTGGGGGCTGCTGAAGTAGAGGTAGGGTTGTTAGTTCAAGGAAATCAAGCAGGTATTGAGTAAGATAATGACTGACCTTTCTGGCTTGATCACATCAACGCTCCCAGGGTCGGTGACGAGGCGCTCGACCTTCCAGAGGCGCGGATGCAGCGGGGACGCGTGTGGGGCTTGATTAAACAGAGGATGGTTCATTAGTTCAAGGAAATCGAGTAGGAATGGAGAAAGATAAAGACTGACCTTTGAGGGAGCGCTGGATTGATCGCATCAACGCTCCCGGGGTCGGTGACGAGGCGCTCGACCTCGCAGGGGTGCGGACGCAACGGGCACGCGTGTGGGGGCTGCTGAAGTAGAGGTAGGGTTGTTAGTTCAAGGAAATCAAGCAGGTATTGAGTAAGATAATGACTGACCTTTCTGGCTTGATCACATCAACGCTCCCAGGGTCGGTGACGAGGCGCTCGACCTTCCAGAGGCGCGGATGCAGCGGGGACGCGTGTGGGGCTTGATTAAACAGAGGATGGTTCATTAGTTCAAGGAAATCGAGTAGGAATGGAGAAAGATAAAGACTGACCTTTGAGGGAGCGCTGGATTGATCGCATCAACGCTCCCCGGGGTCGGTGACGAGGCGCTCGACCTCGCAGGGGTGCGGACGCAACGGGGACGCGTGTGGGGGCTGCTGAAGTAGAGGTTGGATTCTTAGTTCAAAGAAATCGAGTAGGAATTGAGTAAGATAATGACTGACCTTTGAGGGAGCGCTGGATTGATCGCATCAACGCTCCCGGGGTCGGTGAGGAGGCGCTCGACCTCGCAGGGGTGCGGACGCAACGGGCACGCGTGTGGGGGCTGCTGAAGTAGAGGTAGGGTTGTTAGTTCAAGGAAATCAAGCAGGTATTGAGTAAGATAATGACTGACCTTTCTGGCTTGATCACATCAACGCTCCCAGGGTCGGTGACGAGGCGCTCGACCTTCCAGAGGCGCGGATGCAGCGGGGACGCGTGTGGGGCTTGATTAAACAGAGGATGGTTCATTAGTTCAAGGAAATCGAGTAGGAATGGAGAAAGATAAAGACTGACCTTTGAGGGAGCGCTGGATTGATCGCATCAACGCTCCCGGGGTCGGTGACGAGGCGCTCGACCTCGCAGGGGTGCGGACGCAACGGTCACGCGTGTGGGGGCTGCTGAAGTAGAGGTAGGGTTGTTAGTTCAAGGAAATCGAGTAGGAATTGAGTAAGATAATGACTGACCTTTCTGGCTTGATCACATCAACGCTCCCGGGATTGGTGGCGAGGCGCCCGACCTCGCAGGGGTGCGGACGCAACGGGGACGCATGTGGGGGCTGCTGAAGTAGAGGTTGGGTTGTTAGTTCAAGGAAATCGAGTAGGAATTGAGTAAGATAATGACTGACCTCTACGCTTCAATCCTCACTTTATGGTGAGTGCACATCCGGCGTCGATGACCCTTGAAAATATTTTACAGCGGTGGAGGAGGTCCTGAAGCATTGGGTGAGCCATCCGATTAAATCATGACGCCGTTCATTAGAGGAATAGGAGCGCTCACCTGAAAAACTGCTAGCATCGAGACCAAATGGTGACGCCGAACGCACATCCAATATCAGCGACCCTTGAACACATCTTAATGCCGTAGGGGAGGGTACTGAAGCGGGGATTCGCTGAGCCGGGGCGATGAAGGTGGAATGGACGGAGGAACACAGACAGTGGACGAAGATACATCACCAAACAAACAACACCTCAGTCCATTTTTGGAATTTTGATTCAATTAGCGTCGCTATCCCAAACCACTTGATACCACGGGAGAAGATACTCTCAACTCTGTCATACAGGCATTATTTTTTTAAATACTAGTCTACTCTGACTTCGCCGCACCGTCCAAGCCAGATTCAGCCTTGATTCCGACTGCCACACTGCATGTGGAACTCTCCCCCGGGGCCACGTTCAAAGGGTAGCTGATGAACATGAAGCGGCCAGTACGCCCCGGTGAGTCGCACATGTCCCGATGGAATGCTCCATAGTTCTTCGGGCTGGATGCACCTAGGGCTTGATGTGAGCATTATTCAACCCGAATGAAAGGAAGCACAGACTGGATGTAGTAGCGTCCCTTTCCACTTCCTCTGGCGATAGCGTACACTGAGATATGCGTGGAGAGTCCGGTGGAGTGCAGGGCTCCACCTCGGGCGTATCATCTTCAATTGTTGGACAGGAAGCACCCATATTAACAGCAAGATCGCTACATGGAGGCCGTCATATTTAAGCAGCCCAAATTCGAGGTACCTATGACGTCTTCGCTATAGACTTCTTGCACTTTGTAGCCCAGCGTCATAGGAGCAGGTGGCCCCCTTTCATCACCTGTCCATGGTGTGTAAATATTCTCGGGCCGCTGGGAAGGGATATCTACTCTGGGATTTGAGGTGAGAGAGTTCTTATGCTCTCTCGGACGAATCTTAACACACCCAGGGAGTCCCTGATTGGCGGTGTCAATTCTCCGACGCAATTCCCCTATTCGTTGAGCTGATGAGAGTTCTCGACCCGGATCACTCACTTTGTAATTGTCCGACGCAATCCCCCTATTCGTTGAGCTGGTGAAAGAGAATTCTCATGCCCAGGGAAATATTCTCACACAGTCCGAGTTGCAGGTATCAAAATTTCCGACGCAATCTCCCCATTCGTCGAGCTGGTGATAAAGCTCTAATGCCCTGGGAAATAATCTCACACAGTCTGAATCCCCCCATTTGTCAAGCTGGTGAGAGAGTTCTCTACCTGGATCCCTCACTTTGATGGCTGAAAGTGCGGTGTGCTTCATCTAGTTTCCCCCTTCTTGCCCCGCACCTTTCTTTTTTTTGCAGTATACAGGAGCCTCTGCTATGGATTCTGCTATGGAAGACTTGCTTCCGCGACCATCTGGGAATTTCTGCGAGCTTGAAGAGGCCTCTGAACCTCTAATGCTCAGTGCGAGCCGAGATCCCATGTTGCCTGATCTGTGCTGGGCTATAAACCACCCTCAATTTCCGAAACCAAACAAGTGCCTTGTGTTCGAGATTGATCTGTCTCTCGAAAACATGAAGACTCTGATGGCTTGGGAGGATGAACAGGAAATCCCCAACTTTGCAACCGATGAGGAACTAGCTGAAAAAGGTGTGTGTTGCGTTCTCTTTCTGATAGAAATTTGCAGATTGATTTTTGAGGTTCTTATGAGCTGCCGGGAGGCACACCTGTTTTCTCCCGTGGAAAGGGCAGTCAAAATGCCTGGGACGACGTCTGTCAGGGGTGGTTAACTCCGGCGTAAGCATCATGGCCAATGAAGGATCCAATGGGAATAAAAGATTATACCTCCTCAGGTCCGCCTTTCCACAAACGGTGAAGGACAACCTCCGAGCAGCAGTTGATGCTGCAATGGGACCGAAGGAACTTATAACTTTGACACCGCCGGTTCGCGACGAGCACGGAAATTGGACTGGTGGGTTGGCCATGGAACGCGGTGATGACCGTTGCAAGCCAGTTAAATCCGGCACGCGCTGCTACACAATCGCAAACTCATATCAGTCTCCGAGGGAAATGTGGTCGCCAATGGCCCAGTCGAAGGTGAACGGGTCTATAGACGCTGGTAATTTACTACGTAAGAATCTCATCCTGGTATGTGCTCTTTCAATGCCGGTGTTTCATTTGCTCAAAATTCAAGGCCGCTGCACCATTTGGCATGATTGGACTGGCCAACGGACCGCCAGCAGTTGTGAAGATCATCGAGAACCATGCCTCCATGCTGAATATGCCACCATTGGGAATTGAGGGTAACTTTGGCTACCAGACATGTCAAGTAAATGTCGCCCCTGCGGAGCCTTTTGGTAGCAGTAAGTGTGGTCCCAATTTTAATATTTTGACTACTCACTCGAAGTCTAACAGCCAAATCGCTTGGAGAAGCGATGGGTGATTTTGGCCTGCCTCACAGAGACAAGAAGGATAGCCCGGCCCGTTTCACCAACATGACGATGGCCTCCCGGCTCCCCGACAACTACATTCTCGGAAAGTTCTACATTCCGAGGCTCGGAATACACTTTACGCTGCGTAACTTTGACTCTGTTAATTTCTGCGGCCTGAACAGACATGGTGGCTCACCGCCGATGGCTCCTGAAGGAGAGACTGTTCAGAACGACGCTGTCCGCATCACTCTCATCCAATACCCGCCTGGTGCGATGGGGGATGGTCTTGGTCATCTAGCCGTGGCAGCTCTTCCAGGGGGTAGCGGAAAGGAGACTGTCCTCAAAATGACAGCAGAAATGCAGAACCTGGAGTGAGTGTCCCTAAAAAAATATTTTACAGGCAGTACCTGACTCTTGTTTCCCAAGTTGCGAGTCGCGGCGGCACCGGGCTTTTACAAACGAAGCTAATTTCGCTCAGGATGGGCAGGTAGTCAATGATACTCGGACACATGTCACTTTTATGGCTCGCATGATGCTTCTGCTGGTAATCTGGATCACAAACCAGCTGCCCTTCGTCTATGGTGTTCGTATTGACTCGGACAGATTTCTGGGGGCTTTCTCTTTCCAGGTTGAAAATGGCACTCGGGAATCTGTTCCTGTCTGGGAGAACGGACCTGGCTTCCGTGACCCAACACTTGTCCAGACAACAAACGACGGCAGCAATCTCATCTCCCAGGAGAGTGTTCGGGCTCATCACAAGCGCATGTGGCGAGTGCACTACAACAAATATGTGCAACACATCCCGTTCGCAGTGTGCTCTGGAATGGGCTACGAGATTAACGAGGAAGGGACCCTACTAGAGGATCTGGAGGAGGCTTTTGAGGGTGTTGATGCACTTGAAAATCCTATTGAAAAGGGTGGTCGTCCATGGAAGAAGCCTGCAGTGCCAGAGAGTCGGGACAGAGGTAGTGCAGTCTCTTCCTACAAGTCATACTTGCTCATAACTACCGCAGCTGAAAGACGAGCTGCCAAGGAAGCAAGACATCTTGGAGCACCGGGTAAAATCTAAATGTCTTTTTTATGTCTGTCTATACTGAGTGAACATTGTAGACTCCCAGAAGGGGGGCTCACCCAACTCTGGTCCTCGTCGATCAGGCCGGAGAAAGAACACGGGTCAGTCCAAGTGAACATGACATGTTGTACTCTGTAAATCTGTTACATTAGATGAGGCTGAACCGAAATACGATGATGGTGTGTATATAATCTCTTTGGTAGAATTTACAGCAGATTAACCACCACACTAACTTCGTAGACAATATGGGTGCCATCTGGAAATCCGAGCAATACACAGAAATTCAGGATGTCTTCATGTCTGATAATCCACGCACCGAAGGACTTGAAACTTCACGGATTGATCCAAATTCTGTTGCCGTGGGGCGGAATGGCAACCAGTCTGAAGCAGACGAGTTTCTGGAGGGAACTGTTGCAGGTATGATTCCATGATTGCCTAACAATATAATTTGTATTTAAATGACCTGTGTTAACAGAAATACGATTTCTGGCTAGATTGAAGTCCGGGCCAATCGACAAGGACTATCAGGCAGTTCTCAGGGCCCACGAAACTTTGTCGGGCTATGAGGAGACTTACTTGTCCGAACCACATCTGGAACTCGCCTTCGTTGGGATGATTAATGCCCCGACCGCTGTTGAAACATGTGTGCACATTTCGCAGGCATGGGTCCGAATCCAGAGCATGTATGGTCAAGAGGCAAAAGCGATCATAGGGCTAAAGCTGCAGCGCCAAAGCATAATGCAGACAACCTACACCTTCTGGACATGGCTGGATGGATACTGCGTTGAATTAATGAGGAAAACTCTGCAATCCTCTGAGGCCCCGGATAGCTGGATCGGCGCTCTCACCAGACATGTTCTGATGCTTCTAGAGACACGAGGTCCTCCTCGTGAGATAAAGTCCGGGGATTTTGGTGCAGCTGAGCTCAACGGAACGTATGCCTTTAGATCTCGCCGAACGTTGGACCTTGTCTCTCCAGGCGATGTTATTCGGACCGTTGTCGACATTGTTGCCACTTGGTTAAATTTCCCAATAGGCGGCAAGTCACGGTCCCAGGCATGGTTCATCCAAGCCATGTTCCGTGACTGTCATCCCTCGACGCTCTATCTGGACTCTGTCTGGTATGCTTTTTGCCACCTTGAAAGCGAGGTTTTTGGCAGGCTGAGCGGCGGAATTCCGTCTCCCGCTGCCTATACCAGTCTTTCCACTGCTCTGCGCGACTGTGCTCTCTCTGACCCGAGATCTGAGGAGCACCGGATGATTATGAAGATAGATGGACTCATAACTGCTTATCGGAAGAAGAGGGCTGCAGCAGAAGCAGCGAGCAAACCTGCGAGAATTACAACCGGACAACAATTGGTTCCTTCAAAAACACCTGCCCCACCATTATTGCTCACCCTCGCCAACGACGCTACCCAGATACGCTTGATGAACCGTTTTCTGGCATATCTGGTTGAACTGGAGCCCTTGATCGATGGCTATGTGAATATAGCTCAGCCGACTTCCCTGCAGACCTATGTAAATCAGCGGCTGGACTTCCTGCTACCATTTCGGGAGTATGGACCAACCCGAATTCGTTCCCGGGGACCACAGGCGGCATTTCATCCAGCGCACTCGGGTACCTTGGCTGGACTCTTCAGTGGCCTGATTTTCCGGGGAGTTACGTTTGCCTCTCCATTCGGGTTACAGGCGGCAACAACTTTCTTTGCCAGTCCTGCTGACTGGGATGCGGAGTGTTCGAAATTCCCGAATGCTCCTGACCACTTCTTCTGTAATCCGTGGGCATACAGCAGACGAAAATCCAAGAGAAGCGAGGCCTTGGTTTCCGATTATTGGGATGCATTGAATACACCGGGGTGCCCAGATTGGGTAGCGAATACGGCGAATGGGAGTTACCCATTTTTAACCTGCTACAAGTTCCTGAAGCAAACAGACCCATCGCGGTTCAAGGAGATTGGAGACCTCGCTGGATTCCTGCTTGCTGCCGACTTCTCATATGCAGGAGTAGTGACTGCCCCAACTGTGGCGGAGGTGGGAAGCATCATCCGGGGAATTAACAAAGGGGGTGTCCGTGGCTTGGAGCTGCTGGGCCTGGTTCGTCCTAGAGAGAGAGGCACTGGGAGGACTTCCAAGATGGCAAACGTGAACGAGGTCAAAGCTGGATTCACCAAACTGTACGGGTTCCTCGACAAGAGCCTCAGTCCCACACAAAAGCTCCATATGATATTTGACGTGATCATGACGGAGAACGGGCTTTGCAAGCTGACCCGAGTGGTTGGGGCGAGTGAGTGGGTGATGTAGAGGATAGTTTTGCACACATCATGATTCATTCGGTATCTACGGCTCAAATAACACGATGTGAGACTGTATATCAATAAAATGGGTACATGTATATATCTGCCGAACGTAAATGTAACAATAATGAACAACCGATCACTTGGGGTCCTCGCCTTTCAGGACGGCAGCCGCTTTGGCCTTGACGGATGCTGCGCTGGCAGTGACAGCAGCAGTGTACAGGGAGGGTACCCTGAAGTCGGCAGCGCTCGGGTCGAGGATGGCAGCACTGGCAAGGTTGAAAAAGAGCGCACCCGCATTTCGTTCCGCGTCGGTAAGGGCGCGCTGACCGGCATACTGAAGGAGCCTAGCTTGCGCCAAGAACATCTGATTGTAGTCGTGGACCTGGTTTTTGAATGTGGCAATGACCGGAGCGTTTGCCGACAGCGTAAGGATGTTCTCAATGGAGATGCTGTAACCATCTTCAAGGGTGATGGCTGTCTTCGGCACCCCAGCGTCGGGCCAGGTGAAGCCGATCTGTAGCGCCATGTGGCGGATGAGGCGGACAACAGCACTGTGCTTGTATCCGGACGCCAAGGGTGAGGCATCTACAGCGCGATAGAGGGCGACAGAATCAGCCAGCCGCTCCTCCAGATACTGGTGAGGTGTCTGGGACTGGGATGATAGTGCTGGAGGCGTGGATCGGATGTGGGGTGCACGAGGGAGAGGAGGGGGGGCAGATGAGTCAGAGGTGGCAGCGACGACGGCGGCTTCGTGGCCATGATGGTCCTATTGAGGGGATGCTGAGTCAAGGTTTCAAGCAAAAGGGGGGGAGACGTACGAGGTAGAACAGGTAGAGAGAAAATATTTTTGCGACAGGAGCCATGCTGTACAACTCTTTAAACTCATCTAGGTCCTTGCCCGGGAGGACTTCGGGCACGATGTCGTCACTGGACCCACCAAAGCCGTTCTGGGTGAAGTTCCCGACGACAGCGCTTAAGTAACCAAGCTCTTTATACCCGGTGGATACATCCTGGTGAGTGGGGTCGCTGATGGGGATGAGCTTGCGAGAGTAGGCGATATGGGTACGGGCGGGATGCCATTTCCCAGTCGATCTTTGGAATCGGTCGGATTCCGTCCCAAGACGATCAATGATCTGGCTGGCGAAGGGGCGAAATGGAAGGCGGGCGTCGACAGCAAATGTGGTGCACAAGTCAGTCTGGAGGTTTTTCAGATTGAGGTAGATGAGCGCAGGGTAGACCGGGGCGGACGGGCGATCTTCCACAATTTCGACAACAGGGACGGGGACCGGGGCAGCGCTAAGACGCTCGCTGCGACTGGCAGCGGGAATAGTGTTGGGACGAGCGACAGGGGCGATGTGAGTGTGAGAGGAGATCTCCTTCGGGGAGGGCCGGCTTTGGCTGAGAATGGGGAGGGAAACGGGAGGCAGAGGTACAGAAGGAACATATTCCCGGCCAGAATCCGCGCGGAGGGCGACCAAGGTCTTCTTAAAGTATGCACTCTTTTTTAGGGCGAGACTGGGAAGAAGGCGATAATTTTCGATTTCAAGGGGATAGAAGGCTGGGGCTACCGAGCGTTTAACTATGGAATGGACGGAAGGGAAAAGATAGCGCACTTTGACTGGTCTCGCTGGTCGTGGTGCGCATGGGGTTGGTCTCAAACACGGGAAAAGGTCCTGGAAGCGTAGGGTGTTAGATGTGGTAGGGGGGTGGAGGGTTTTGAGAGACGTACTCTCAGACATGACAAGAGTCGGGA
Source organism: Mycena vulgaris (assembly GCA_029204335.1). Classification (NCBI taxonomy): domain Eukaryota; kingdom Fungi; phylum Basidiomycota; class Agaricomycetes; order Agaricales; family Mycenaceae; genus Mycena; species Mycena vulgaris. Next base: position 75,491 of record JARGYA010000378.1, on the reverse strand, counting down.
AATCGGGGTGTTCTTCTCGAGAGGTCAATGGGACGAGGGCAAGGTCAGGAGTCAGGGCTGGACGACGGGGGCGGGAGGAACTCATGTACAGGGGCAGAAATGGAGCGTCAAATGGTCAAATCAGGCAAATCTCCCATAAGGAGGTGCTATTGGGGTGAATAAATATCCTGTAAATTGCCTCGATTGCAAGGCATTTTGACATCGATGCTGGGGGATCGAACATTAATGGGCCACTGGTCGCTCCATCGGTGCTCGGCATTGATGATGTATGGACGTGGCAACATGGAGCTTGATAGAGGTCTTGGGCATTGGATGCCCACAGGTGGCACATTAATGTTGGAGCTGCAGGACGAGGCCTCGAGCTAAGTAACATCGATGGCGCCACGCATGCCCACAGGACGAACATCAATGTCCATCAATGGCCATGCAGTGCCACTGATGGTCACTGATGGCCATCAATGCCCACTGGGGTTTTGTCCAGTAACACCGGTTATAGGCTTTGCTCGGAGGTAACACCGGTCACATCACCTGGGCGCGGGACTTCCACTGAACAACTTCCACTTCCACTGGCAAGTTGCTTCCACTTCCACTGGTCAGTACTTCCACTTTCACTGGTCAGCACTTCCACTTCCACTGACTCACTTCCACTTCCACTGACTCACTTCTACTTCCACTACTTAGGTATATACTCCTTGAATTTGCTCTCAGGCTGGGATTGCCTTCCTTCGTTGCGATGCATCCCATCTGTGTTCCTCCGTCTATTCTAAGAAATTCTACTCCTACTCGGATGCAGCTCCCAAGTCCCCTACAGGCCTCCACCTCCGAGTCTCAGACTCCCTCGCGTCGATTCATTGTGAGTTCCGATGCACTGTAGTCACGTCAATCTCAAGTTTACGCCGCTTATCCGTATCCTCGCGACGATCTGCAGACTCGAAATCGGACTCGGACTCACGACTCAAGACTCAATCAAGACTCGCACTCGAGACTCGGACTCGCAGCGCGCGCTGTCTTTCGAGCTCGGTGCAAGTGCAGCACAATCTCCGCGCAAGCTTCTCTTTACTTGCTTTCTCGTTCCTGGCGTGGGCCCACTTCCAGGACTCGCGGGCTTCGGTATTGGGATCGGTATTGATTCTTTCGCTCGCGCAAGACTTGCCGCCGCGCAAGTACACATTCATCCTCGCGCCACGCACGACTCGACTTGGACTCGGACGGGACTCGGACACGCGCACAGAAGGGAAGGCGAAGAGGGCGTATTGGGCATGGGCATGCACAGATATGTGGTACATGTACATGCAAGTGTAAGAAGTACGTGGATAGGCCGAATGCAATGCATCCCGCGGGTGTAAAAGTACGAGACAGGACAAGAGCACGAGCACGAGGTGCATGATGCGCAGGGAGCAGGGAAGGAGGCACCGCGGGTACGCATATGCATAGCGCAGCGCGGGAGCGAGCACGGACTCGGCGGCGCGCGATGATGCGCAGCAAGAGCGCGTCCGCAGCGTACGCGGCTCTGAGACGCGGGCGCCCATCATGCGCAGGGCAAAGCAGGGCGCGCAGGCGTCGAATGCCGCGGTGCCACGACGATGTGTGCGGAGGAAGTGTGCGGGCCTTGCGTGGGTCGCAGCGCGAGCACGCCACCGCGATCCCGCCATCGCGCCAGCGCCCAGCACCAACGCGCCCTCTCCGACATGCCGCCGCCGCATCCGCCCGGAAGCGGCACGCCGCCTCCGCACAGCACGAGGGGAGGAGGGAGGGAGGACGGAACGAGAGCCAAGGAGCTCGCAGAGAGAAGGAAGGAAGGAAATGAAGCAGAGAAGACTTAGACGACGCATCGCGTACTCCCGATATTCATCCCTGCTGGCCCGCGTTAAACGCCCCGGGTCCCTTGGTGCTAGGATGGGCAGAGAAGGGATGGGTGGCGAGATCTTGGGCGCTGAGCCGTTGTTGCCGTGCGTACGCGCCGTGGTCGATGCGGGCGAGGGGGTCCTGTGTCTCGTCAGTCTCATTCAAAGAGGAGGATAGCTGCCGCCCCTTACCCAAAGCCCCCAACACGCCCCTCGCGCCTCCCCGCCGCCGCGAGCAGAATGCCCACCAGCGCCTCCGTCTGACGCAGCCATGCCTCAATCGCATCGATGGACCCCTAGGGTGGGCCGCGGTTCCTCCTGGGGTCCAGGAACCTGCCAGAACGGCGCAAAGTCGGCGTGCACGCCGTGACGAGGCACCCGCGCTCGGGCGCGCGGGCGAAGGCGTAGAAGGCGTCGAAGCCGCGCGGCGGGGGCGCGATGTCTTGAGGGCGTAGCGCGTGCGCGCGGCGGCGGGGGAGGGGGGTCGGCCGGCGTGGACCGCGGCGAGGGCTGCGTCCGAGTGTTCGGTGTGCACGTCGTCACTGGGAGGGGCGGAGGGCGGGGGGTGCACGTCGTCGTCGTTGTCGTCGGAGGGAGGGGGCGGCGGCGGCGGCGGCGGCGGCGGCGGACCGTGGTAGTACTCCGTAAAGCTCTCCGGCACGGGCAGCCCCACCGTCGGCCCGAGGACGACGGCGAGCGCGACGAGGGTGAGGGCGCCTGCCGCGATGAGGAAGAGGGCGCGTGGGCGGCGGAGGAGGGTGCTGCGGCGGCGGTAAGATGGGGATGGGGCGCGGGCGGGCTCAGGGGGAGGAGCGTACGCGCGATGGAGGTGTCTATGGGCGACGGCGGGGTGGCGGAGTGGGTGTCGGTGAAGGAAGGTGCTGGCGGCGGCGTGGGATCCCCATCAGGATCGATCATTGCCGCGGCGAATCACCCCGCGGCGACGAATGCCGGGGTCGGAGTCTTTTGTTCATCGTCTTCCCTCCGCAAACCACCTTCTACTTCACCCATTGCCACTTGCTCGGGATATCGCCGATCTATAATAATGACCCCTCCCGCGGCGTTCCTCCGCCCATGCCATTCCGCTAGAAAATTTCAAACAGGCCTCCCCCGGTGTTCTACGGCTCGCTCCTCCCTCGATGTGCTCGCTCCCGGGTGCCCGTGTCCCTGCTCTGACCGTCAGCAAATATTTATTTCTCTGCAATCAGATATCTCGGTCCCTCAGCAGCAAATCCTCATCTGTCCTGCGTGCTAAAGTCTTCATAGCCTCGCCGTCCTCACATCAAATCCAGGATGTTGGGTTCGAAGACATACAGAGGTGAATTCTTTCCTTCTTCAGATCCTATAGTCGCACCGCCTCGCAGGAATCGGCGTCTACGACCATCACAGCGAACTTTGCCAAGAGAGGCTCTTTCTGACCTCCTCGAATATTCCCGGCCGGACTCACCAGCCTTTGGCAATGAAACTATTTACCATTGATACTTCCTGGCATCCGCTCGACCTGTCGCAGCGCTTTGATTTACCCATGCTCCTACTTCCTTCAAGTATTTTCGTGCTGCTCGGAATTTCATCTTGGTGTACGCATACCACAAGCTAGCTCGGTGGGTACAGCTTGTATCTGCACGCCTCCGCTTGGTCCATGTCCCCCCTGTTCACACTCTCATACTGAACTCGAAAATAAATTTATTCGTCCTGATTCCCCCTCCATCTGGGTCTCCTTTGATTCCATATCTATTCATCATCCTCGGTAGCATCGGAGTCACCAGAGTCGCCAGAATAATCGCTGTACTGGTTGTACAAGCCATGGTCATTCTCGCACTCCAGTAGGTCACTTTTCTGTCTCTCCCAGAATGCGATCACCCGCCGCGACAAGGGAGGTTCCGGAAAGCTCTGTAAAAGATCTCAGCATCGCTTCGTTCTGTAGCATGGAAGGTCTAACCCGAAGCCAATCAAGCACAGCACACAGGTTCGTCTCCGTCGCTACATAACCATGAAAGTTGGCATGGGCGCCCGGATCGATGGCCATTTGTCGACACAGATCAGACAGGTTCAATGTCTCCAACTCGCGAAGTAGTCTCCCACTTGTTCCGCAGTTTCGGATCTGTTCGAGGTAACGCCTGCCAAATTGTCAAGCAGAATCTTCAAGTGATGAGAGTCACCTACTCATGTCGTTCCCAGGGGCCTCCCGCGAGTGTCTGTTTGACGCCCTTGATCCAACGAAGCATCATGTCTATTGCAATACTACCGGGTTCGCAGTAGAGCTCCCCAGCTCTCTGAGGGTCAGCCAAAAAGTCAGTTGGTGAATCTCCGGCAGGGAAGGGTAAGAGAAATTAAGGAAGGGGCGAAAAATTTCGGGTGTAAAGCCAAAGAGCGAAGAGTGATAGACGATGTGCATTCCGGGAACCGCAATGTACGACTGTGTGATGCGGCAAAGATCGGGGTTCTGCGAGAACACCTCAGTGTATATTGAGTCATATCTCAATGTCGCTGAGCTTGCCTCTTCCGTGGGGCGCAGATGATAAATGAGGTTTTTGATGGTGTTCAGATCCTCCCACAGTTGAACCAAGTCCGCTGGGTACGGGGAGCCTCTCTTGGGCCGGAGTGGTTACATCAGCATTCTCGCAGGAAGGTGGGAGAGAATGCATACCTCAGGCCATGCATAGGCTGGCTCCAGAAACAGATTATTCTGCACATTTCCATTCCGAAGGAGATCAATTATTGCTCCAGAAGGGGTCGCCTTGCTGAGCATTTGAGACAACTCATACAGTGTCCTCCTGTCGAAGGATCAGCTCCACATAACCTGCGTGAATGATACCATGACTTGCCAATAGAAACCACGTTGACTTTCTGTTTGTGCTGGTGTAGACAATAAATGTAGAATGCGGTGAAGGCACTCCTGCTCTAGCCACGGCGAGGAAACACACCACCACCCTGATCGTCTCGCATCAGAAAGATAGTCCCCCAGGGATGCATGCAGAGTACGAATAGGTTCACTCTTTCCGAATCGAGTTCGAATGCGGGGAACATTGAGCAATGAGTGCAAACACCGCAAAATCAGCCGACACGTCCCAGCGCGCAGATTTAGAAGGATGTCCAATTCTTCGGGATCTACACGGATATTGCGCCATATAATATGTAGGATGCGAAGCTGCTGTGTTGTCTGCTCTTGCGGTACAACAGACAGAATTTGAGTGTACAGATCATCGAGCGGGGCGGTACTCTGGGGATCGAGGTCCAGGACGGACTGCAGTCTGTCTGCAGGATGGTGATACTCGTCATCGATAAAACGGACGACAGTGGTAGCGTAGATGAAGGTGGCCGAAGATGTTCCGACCAGCTGATTGACTGCGTTCGGTGAGGGCCAATCAAATCCTAGATCGATTCCCCGATCCATGGATTCAGAATGGATTCGGGAAAATTCATCTAGGAAGTATTTGCGGATGTCGTCGAAGGCAGACTCGTCTGCGGAGAGTGCCGAATGACGACAAATGGCGAATATATCCTCCTTTTCAAGAACCTCCCGGAGATGCGGTTCCGGACGGCTAGCTATAAGAAGCCGGATGGGCAGTTGGTGGTCCCGGATTGCCCTGATAAAGAGTCGCAGAATTTGTTGCTGGACCTTGTGATCTGCGCATTCATCCAGGCCATCGAGAACGATAACAGGAATATGTTGAAGCCCCTGGACATTTTTTAACGGCTCGACAAGAAGCTGCTCAAAGGAAACTGCCATCGCACGCCCGACAACAAGTTTATCGTGCTCCACCACCTGCTGAATCGGGAGCAGGAGTGCTGGTACCGACATCGCTAGTTGATATGAGATTGTGGGGATGAGTGAATGCCAGGTTCCCCGTTTCGTGTGCCCACGCTTGAAGAAGAACGATGCACCAAGTCTCCCCTCCCTTTGAATATTCCCTGCAAACATTTGGACAATCGCAGACTTTCCGGCTCCTGCGCAACCATGAAGCCACATAATTGTGCTCTCAGGGCTGGTGTCGGTTGACCACAAATCAAGCTGTTCCAGTATCGCTGTCCGCGTCCCCGGATGGCATGCCGGTTCCTCGAAGCGTTCTCCAGAGTTATGGAGAGCTTCCATGGCGACGTGGCGGTAGAGTAGATCGATGCCTTGCAAGGAGTCATTATGTGTGGTTTGAATACACAATGCAAGAGGGCGCACCTGACTCTCCGTACGACGTCACAAAGTCACCACCGACACTGTTAAAGGTGTTTGAGATATTGCTACTGCCACTCCCGGATGTACCGAAAATATTCTCATTTTGCACGGGCCATTGCAACCCGGAGGAATGCACCGGGTCAGCAGTCAGGAATTGACGACCGCCATTATTTTCGTCGGCCATTGCGGGTGCAGGCGCGGAACTGGGGTAATTTCCTGAGGGAGGATGAAGCTGCGGGGAGTAGAAAGCCATCCGAGTCTGAGGGTCGGCAGGTGCTGCATAGTCCATCACTGGATACATTTCGCTTGGGCCGCCTGAGCCAACCCCTGACACGTGGGGTTGTGAGGACGCCACTCGTCGATGATCATGGGGATTGACAGAGGGGAGATGTGCTATATATAAATGAGACACCCGGCTGATCAAAGGAAACAAGTGACGGGCTCACCATACGGCCGCGTATCCTGATTGCGCAGTGCCCTCTGATTTCTCATCGGCCCGATAGAACCGCGCGTTGTCGCCGCAGCTAAACCGTTGATCATCAGATATTGTACATCACACCGTAAGCCTACCTCACCTGGGAAATCGCGGACGCCCGCGATGAGCGGTCGGTCCTCGCGCGCGTCGTGGACCAGGAGCCTTGGCCCGACATGGACAACGTGAGAGTTGTACACCTGCGACATATTACCGGAGACATTGTTGAAGGTGCTGCCTTCGATGTGGGTGCCATTGAGGGAGAAGGCCATGGTGAATGTAGTGGAAGAAAGATGAAGGAACGTGGCAGCGGTGAGGCTGTCTCTGTTAAAAGGCAGTGCATACTATACATAGCTTACTTCGCACAGCTGTCGACAATCAGCCCGATCGCAATTTTGATAGAAGTTCTAAACAGAATGCCACAGCCGGAAAATTCTATTGAGAAACCCGGTTGCAGGGGGAAACCTTTCCTTTTTTGGTAATTCTGCAGAAATCCCTGCCCAATGTGGCCAGTTACTGGTGTTGTGGGTAAGAACGTAAGGAACAAAATAAAATCCCAGAGAGGAAAGAGGGAAAGGGAGAGGGGGAAGAGAAAAAGAGATTTGTGTCCATTCTCTGTGAATTTCGAGCCGAGATCAGGATGCATTCATATCTACATCCCCGCGTCCTCAGAACATTTTTTTCCGGCCTGCGGCGCAATTTTTGAGCAGTGCCGCTTTGTCCGAGGAAAATCGCGGAAAGTTGCTGTTTTGAATTATATGGACCGGGTACTCGTGTGTTGCCGCCGCCGGTCGCGTGCTTGATCGAGATGCTGGCTCTCTCAAAAGGGTAAATTGCTCGGCAAACCACCGGCGATCACAGGCTGATACACAATCTGCGCAAATAACCCTTCAAACATTTCATTCTGTGCGTCGAGCAGCCTACGATTCGATTCGATTTCTGGATTTCCCGCAAGCGGGCTCAACATAGATTACAGTCGTTGTCAGTACCGAAGGCGTGAATCAGAAAAATGCCATTTTGGGCATTTTCTGATCCTCGTGACCGATTCACCCATATCTCGACGGATTCTACACGGATTGAGATGAAAAATAGCCACATAATTCGGCGTAACTCGTGCCCAATTATTGATACAGAAATTTTGCCAAAATATTATATATAGTTGGTGAGCTGGGTTTGTGAGCAATTTTGGGGTCAATTCAATTTACCGGCATCTGGGCATGTTCAAATAACCTAGATTTTTGCGACGGAGGAGTTTTATGCATTCTTGAACTTGTGATAGAGCCAAAATCTGCAATATCCTAGTTTATCATGCTTGTAATGCATCATCATCACCTAGTAAAATTAATTATTTGTGCTTATCAGCACAACTTTTTATTAATTTTCTGTGTCTAATGACACACTACGTTTCCGCCCTACCACTCCCCCCAACCCGCAACCGCAATGAAAATCCGCTGGTCCGAAAATGAAACTGAAATGAACTGGGAATGAAAGGAAGACCAAACAAAAATGAAACTGACACGAAACACCTAAACCACAAAATGTTTAAACGACCCCGCACGCAGGAGAATTAACCATACGCACCGGAATGAAAATGAATAAACTGAAACCCCGACCCAAACTGAAAATACAAGAGTTCATTTTGTTCTCGCCATTAAACTAGAATGAGAGGCAGCCACAGAATGAATGGCTGGCACCGCACGTGCTGGAAGTATACATCTAGGATGAATCACACGCACCAAAACACCCGACCAGCCATTGCGACATTTGAAGATCGCTTGGCGTGTGCAAAATAAGTCGCTTGGATCGCAAGCCAATCATCACTCTCGAGGGGATAAATCATTGTATTCATTACACTACAGCCTGCTATGATCATTAGCCAAATACGTGCGAAGAGATTTAGACGCACTAGAGCTACTAGAAGTAGTTCCTCTAAGACTATAGACAAGTCGTGCACCGGCGCGTTGCGTTGGGAGAGAGCATTTCACATGTATTTGGTATACTATCGTGTCATAAATTTATCGTTATTTTGTCGTAATTATACTCGCAAGACGCTGGCGGCAGGTTTGTCAGAGGAATCATAGGTAGAATGAAGAATGCATTCTACCTTCAGTAGACAGGTTTCGGGGCCATCCCGAATACTTCTTCGTACTCATCATTCCAGGAGAAACCACGAAGCAGTTCCGGTCCATCCTTATGAATCAAGTCAGCTCAGATGTGCCAGACGAGCTTGAGAGACGTACCATGAGATAGAAATATCCTCTGATCATCCTCCTCGGCTGGGGCGAGGGCGGAGGCGACTGCGCCGCGGGTCTTGAGCGGCTGGAACGATTAGTAGTGGGCACAACTGCCCCCTGCTTCTGCTTCTTCGCCGCCGACCCTACCGGAGCCTCCAATGCCTTCCTCTTATTTGTGCCAGTCTGCTTCGGTTTCTTTGCCACGGGCTCTTCGTTCTCATTAGCTTTGTTCGCTGTCGTCTTCGTCGCCCTCCCCCGCTTCTGAGGCGGATGCGCTGGGTCGTCATCGGTGGGAGTACGCGCAGGCGGAGGAGGAGAAAAAGGAAGTGCACCGTCGCCAGGATGAGTGCCCGCAGGCAGAGCAGGACGCGCGTCATCGCCGGTGAGTGTATCTCCCTTGCCCTGATCGCTCCCGGCATCAAGGACACCCGCCTTTGCCTTACCTCCCCTGCCACCACCGTTTCCCCTCCCGCCGCCCCTCCTGCCTCCATGCCCCCTGCCGCCTTCCGGGGAGGAGCTAACGCTACCTCGTTCGCTATGTCGCCCACGGGGAGTGTTGGGATCAGCGGAGACGAAAAATCAATCTCATCACTCGCCGGGTCCTCAGCAGCCTTGTCCTCCGGAGCCGTGTCGTCGGTGGCCTTGTCGTCGGCAGCGATGTGCTCGGGAGCCTTGTCCTCGGGAGCCTTCTCGTTGAGAACCTCGTCGTCGGGAGCCTTGTCGTCGGTGCTCGCTTGTGGTTCAATTGTATGTTCCGGCCTTCCTGGCATCTGAGGGCGTACCCGTAGTACTCTCTTATTTCTTCGACGGCGGCCTTCTCCAGATCAACCAGGACTCGTTCTGATTCTCGTATGATGGGAACCCGGACCGTGACGCCTCCAGCCTCTGGTAAATCGTTAGCTTACTCGGGCTGTCTGTTCCATATGACTTACCGAAGTACTCGGAAAGGATCGCTAACACTTCATGCCTGGACAAAGTAATCGGATCGTCGTTTGGGAGTAAGAGGGTCCCGTCTTCATCCTGGAGGACCCGAACTGGACATTGTGTCAGATGAATATATTCCTCGCTAGCGGCCAGTACGTACCAAGCAGCTGATTTCCCCACTTCATCAGTTGAGTCTGCTCTTCGGCCGAGTACTTGAACTTTCTCAGGTCTGACGGACCATTTTTTCCCACCGACACGCTGTTCAATTGTTAAACACGGAGAAGTCAACGTAACAAACGATGCTGCGTACCCGGACTTACAGATCCTCCCCTCAGCATCCTTGTACAGTACCGCGACAGTGAAACCGCTGCTCCAACTTGGCCTGGGCCGTGCCCGACGAGCTCTTGCAATTTCAGTGAGACCAAAGTCGTGATAATAATCTGGTTTCTGGGACATCGTCAGAATCAACATCCTTCTCCGATCCGAAGGTCTTACCAAGTGATCTCTTCCGCAATTTCCTCCGCAGATGGCCCCGCTTCGAGTTGCAAATTATATGCTTCCACCTCGTCGGTCATCGCCTTCTTCACCGCCGGTGTACTGCCATCAAACATCTCCTGCGCCACCTTCTGCGTCAAATTCAGCGCCAGACCGTCCATGGACGTCCGTACCACGCCAACCAATCTCTTCCGCACCTCTTCTTTGATTGCAGTGCGCTCCGCCTCCTTGATAATACCCAGCGCGTTCTTTCCACGCTTCCGCGACGCCGGCGCGATCGCTAACTCCGCAGGTCGTTTCTGGTTGGTGTAGTTTTTCTTGTTGTTAAGCATGCCATACATCGTCTATACACACTCAGAGTCCTGGTTTCCAACCATTGGCAGAACACGTACCTCTTTGAATGGGCCCACGGCGTACGTTCCATCTATCTGGAATTCTTTCTCGACCATCGGAAACAACGTGGAGCCTACGTAGTCCTTCGTTGCTTCCATCCCGTGGGTCGCGGGCGCATCTTGTCTCTCCTTGAATATTGGGTATATTTTGTCCTTGATGAATTTCGATATTAATCGGCCCTTGTTGTCCTGCTTGTTCTTTGGGATCCATCTGGGTAGCACCACCGTTGGCACCACCGGGGCTGCGAAGTCCGCCATATAGATGTGAGGAGGGCGGGGGTGGGTGGAGGTTAAAAGAGAAGAGACAAGGGCAGCACCCCCACACCGGGGTATTAAATAAGTCCCCCAGTATCAAAGCGACGCCCAAGCATCCCATCATCAAGCTTGGGCCGCATCCTTAACAATAGCAGAGCCACTTTGGAGGCGATGCGTAGTGGAAGCCGAGACGTTGCGTAATCAAAGCTCGGGCCCCCAGCAGGCAAGACTGATGGCGGCAAATGGAGAAACAGAGATTCACAAAGTAAGACGGGCACGAAAGAACGCGCCAACCTACTGGTCTCCGTTAATGTACTCCTGGAAAATGCGCGACGCGTAGTCAAGCGCGGGCAGCAACAAACCACTTATTCTTGTGGCGACGCGCAGTCAAACCATGAAGAGGCAGCGCAAGGCGAAGGAGAGAGAGAAGAGGAAGTATTGATTGCCGGGTCACGGTGACATGTCACATATGGGCACATGACCGAGACGCGTCGCGTCGCGTATCTGAAAGTTGCGAAAAAAAAAAATATTAATCGAGCGCCATTCTTATAATTTCACAGGGAGCAAAATAATGCTGTATATACACTATAATCCTACTCCAGATAAATGGGATATGCTGCAGAGCTACCTCTATTTGCTTTCTTCGCGGCGGGACCCGCTAGCGCCGCTTCTGCGGGCCGCTTCCCATTCCCCTTGGCTATTGAACAGGATGCCACGGGGGCGGCAGGTCAAAATGGCATACTCAATAACCCAGAAGATAAGGCAGCTGCCATTGGGGCAGCGGCAGCCAATTTGTCCCCCTGTTCAGTCAGCCTGTCCTCCAGAACTAAACAGTTGTTAGATGTTGCTGGCTAATCCGAGCGGGAATGCATGTATGTAACTGACTGTCGAGTGGTCCTTTCCCCTTGGATTTGGTAGAGCCCGCGACAAGGGCCGGTGTCGCACTTCGGGCCATTGACACTTGAGTAGATGAGGAAGGCCATGGTGGGGAAGAGGGAGGCAGTTCGCTCAGCCCTCCTCTGATGACTGGAAGAATTGTCAGATGGTATGCACCAATACAGACCAGCATACACCGAGCTTACTTTCTTCCTCGACCGCCTGCATCGCCAACCTCTCCCATTTTCCGCTGCGAGGACAGCTACCTGGATGAACACCATATTTTCGATAAACCATGACGTTGCCGCGGCCCTCCATGTTGATGGGCCCGTTAACATGCTCGTACTCTTTGCTCAAGACAGAGAAAGCGATGAATGTCGCAGTTGACCACTCAATTGGGTAGGTCGATATATCCAGGCTCTTCCCCGCGGCGACGCGAAACCTGGTGTGGAACGGGGCCTTGTTGTGCTCGGCGTAAATGATCACATGGATCAGATGTTCTGTGAGCATGTTCGTACTCAGCGTCTCTGGGTAGCGGGCCTCCCAATTTCTAGGTTCTATTATCTCGATGTCGTCCCACTCAGGATCCTCCTCTGCAATAATACGGTCAGTCGAGTTATTCAACAAGGAACCGAGAAATTGCCCACCCTCTGCTTCCGAGTCCTCCTCGTCAGACGAAGGCTCGCCATAAATATGATCTGTACACCGGTGAGAACATATCAAAGATAAATTGGGGCACGCACTGGTCTCGCCCGGATTGGTAGCCTTCTCTTTCTTTGGCGGCAATGGCAAGATTGATGTAGGTATGTCTTCCAACCACTTTCTAGTGCGGTTCAGCTTGGTTCCTGTCATCAAAGACATTAGTCAATAGCGAAAAACCATGTGCACGACGCACTCAGTCTATACGCAGCCTCCTTGGGAAGTTCAGGGGCGTCGTCCATAAGATACAGAATTGCCAAGGCATCATCTGCCTCCTTTACGGCGTGAAGGAATTTATTCGCGGCATTGCTGCGAGGCGTGAAGTCGGCCAAGAGCTCCTCGAGTTTCCTGACAACCTTTGGATGAAGCTCCGGACCGTCCTGGGTGGCGCACGATCCATGCAGAGCCCCGCACTTCAGTCACCATGTCACTACTCGCTGCACCCCGACTGGTTCCTCGCCTACGCTCATATCCAACACGTGGTCGTATTCGGTTGCACAGGAACCCAGATTAAAGTGGTGCATGTCGGGTGGTCCCATGAGTTCGCGTAACAACCTCTCAGTGTCGGAATTGGGAGCTTTGATGTAGATGCGGGGCATGACGGAAGTTGGTGGGAAGGGCTGGTGAATTTGCCCCCCTTTTAAGAGCCCAACGAAAACGGTCAAAGCGTGGACCAAGCTTGGATACCATATGTGTCGCCCCGCTCGCGGTCCGAGCGAGTCGTTTTTCCGTGCGTTGGGCTTTAATGAACTCAAGCGCAGGCACAGGTCCATGCACGACAAAATAATCCCAAGGCCTACAATTCCTACAGGTCAGCCTTGATTTGTCGGTAATATACAGATGTACTTCCCTGGATTACAGACTTACTTGAGAATGAGATACAGCGGGCGCATGAATTTCTCAGTTTTGGCAGCTTCGATAATGCACCGTATGTATTTCAAGCAATATGAGCCCGACTACATACTACTCCACTTTGTCAGATGATTCCTCAACCTCCTCAAGCTCTGGCATTTCGTCATCCCCCTCGAGCTCCCCATCGATAACTCCGGAAGCTGCAAGAGCAGCTTCGAGTATGATCTTGAACGACACCTGATTGCCCGCAGTGCCGGCGGGATGGGTGGACGATCGATCCTTCGCTATTGAGGTGGTAGGCGCACGAAGTACTATACTCCAGCCTGAAACAGACTGCAGTAGAAGTGTATCTCCCACATCGGAGACCAGGAGTGGTGTGTCCCAAGTGCAAGGCCTCCAGCCGCCAACTCCATCGTCTGAGTGAAAGTAACGATGGACCAACTGGTCGGTTTGCGGCTCAAACCCGACAGCTGCAAGAGCGGGTTTGTGATCAGAGAGCCGCACACGGAGGTCTTCGCGGGGAAAGAAGGTGATCTGGACAGGCGGAATATTAGGCTACCAGCGCAGTGAGCACTTCTGTCTCCCATTAACTATAAGTAAACATACCTCGCGCCACAGCATTGCCGTGATTTCCATTCCGAAAGCGAGGGACAAGTCTACGGGGTAGCCCTTAGTGCGTCGTCGTTTGGAGGCTGCGGAGTCACGGACACAGTCGCGCAAAATCGCGGGGCTGCGGCGAGGAGAAAAGCTGTGGAGGGGATCTGCTTTAGGCATGGGGAGTGTGGTGGTATGGTATTCACATACGAAAAAACCTCGGCTTTTCACCCGTTTATTATCCCCGGTAAAGCTTGTGTCTTTGTGTCTTACCTTACCATGCTTGGACCGCGACCGACTATTGTTGGAAGAAATCGACCTCGCGAATCAAAATGCAATCTTACGATGAGGGATTTGGTGCCCGTACTAGTAAGGTGGCGGGTCTTCACAGCCAGCCTGAAAGTTCATCGGAAACCCAGACGCGAAGTCCATGGGTTGGGGAATCCCAGACGCACTGTTTGATGGCGTACACATACCGCCCGTCACCAGAGCAGATGGTGGCGGTCTCAATGCGGTCTTACCCACACCGGAGAAGGTGCGCAAGGGCCCCGCCCTTCAAGTGCTGGTGATGGCTTTGTTGCTCATGAGTACGGCGAATTAATCTCTAATAACATTTCAATTAATTATACAATGCCAGGACGATACTGCCCCGATCCGTGCCCTGGTTCCGGCGGACGCTGCTGGCTATATTTGCTTGGCTGACCACAAGATGCAGCTGGTTAAGCTGTCTCTTGAGCAGCAACGGCCCTTGGAGAAGTACGGGGTGGTGACCTTCCTCTTCGACCGCCTCGGCTGCCGCATGCCGACCTGGCTCATCTCCGCGTTCACCCCCGCCGGCTTCATCGAAAATCCCGGGACGAACCCCGCAACCGGCAAGCCCGAGCGTGTTCAAGACGCTCGGCTTTGCGGATTTCACACCGCGGGTAAGCAATTCGCCATCGTTTGACCATTTGGTGGGGCCCACGATGCGGACGGACGCGCTGCTCGTTTTGACGCCGCCGAGTCCGTTCCCGTTCGCTACGTAGCGCGTGCGTGTAGTTGAAGTTCTGCATATTTGTGGGAAATAAAATTGTATTTTGTGTGTCGCTTCTTTACATCCCCCACCTACCGTTCTGTCGCGGTCTTCCTTGCCTTGTATTTACGTCCGTCTTGTACGTCTCTATCCCCAATCTCGGACGCAGACGGCGGGCTCTCCGCGCCCATGCATGCACCGGGCTGCGTGATGCACGGCGAGGAAGTCCGCGGTCAATCCTCTTTCCGTCTTGCTCGCATCCGGCGGCGTCGATGTAGAGGACGGGAGGCGGCGTAGAAGGCGGACTCGGGGTGTATGAATGATGGATGTCTTGGCGCGCGGGGTGGCGCATCGGGATCATGGAGGATCGATGGGGACGGACTACGCTGCGCACGTCCTTTCCGTCGCACCGGGCGAGTCGTGCGTCAATCGGGCGACCGCAACTTCCTTACCCAGTCAATGTAGCCTTGGGTTCGCGGCAGGGCTTCGAGGACGTGGTGTGATGGGTGGACAGATTAGAGAGCTTGTGCCAAGCAGCAAGCCGCTTTTGTGCATTGTGCAAAAGCGGCATGCAGCTTTTTACAAATTCTGCCTAACAGTCAAATTCTGACACCACAATGCTAGTAGACAGTCGTATTGGCCTTCAGAGAAAAAAAATAAAAAGCTGCATGCCGCTTTTTGCACAATCAAAAAGCGGTATGCCGCTTGGGCACAAGCTCTCTATTTGTGGAGGAAGACAGGGAGGAACACTGGGGCCCGCCGTGGGGCTGGTTTGGGGGTCTTGTGCTGGAGCGGCAGGTGTCTCCGCGGGATGTCGCCCCGCTCACACGCATTTCTTCGTAGTACCGCTATACGGACTCGGTCTTCTCTCCGGATTCGACGTCGTCAATTTTTTTACCTATCCTCTGGTACTACTTCTCGGCGTTCGAGATATCCTCTTCTCTCTGTCTTTCGCTCTTCTGCAATTACTATTGATTTTCTTCTGCTCCCCTTCTCCTTACATGGCGATTTGTTGATTTGGCTAAGCCAAGGCTTTGTCACCAGCAATCAATATATGCAACATATCTGCGCTTTACCACCGCGAGCTTTAGCTTTTCCAGGTTTCCTGTGCCGTCAACTGAATCTCGTATCCAACTGCCGGCGAAATACTCGACTTGAAACGACTTGGTCTCCTGTCCAGTGACTAGGGCCTTGCGGTACTTCTCTGGCAGCGCAACTCCCCATTCCTCCTCGGAGAAGGCTCCTAACTGGAAGACCGAAGCGATTGGACTTCCACCCGGCTTCACGAAACTTATTATTAGAATCCTCGTCTGTGGTCCTCGTTAACGCGGTAATATGGATATCTTGGATTTATTCCCTCCCCTTGTTAGACCTAATTTATTCGCAGAAAATCGGGACTCAGAATCTTTGTGGCTGGTTGTCTCGCCATCTGCGCGGAGTCAGCACTGCTCAACAGAAAATCCTTGAAGAATCTGATACCCTTGCTTATGGCTGGTTATTTATCCATTCCATCTGGCACCCTGCCTTTCAGTCACGCGCTAACCCTCCAGCTTCTTGATCACCGCTCCGTCAACTGCTCCATCGTATCCGCCAACTCGACCCCAAACCGGTCACAGGCGATCTGAACATTTCCCCGGTGATAAAATCCCTCAGGACAACACATGCCGCTCGGCGCATAGAGGCCGAGCTCGAGCAGGGAGATCGGCGCCTTGGTATCAGTATGGAAAAACATGGCGGTGACGTCCGCACGATCCTGGCTGTCGAGCTCCCAGTCAACCTGCTCCTTGAGCATGGGGTTCAGATGTCCTGCTGCCAGCTGCCGTCCCAGGCATCCCTGCGCGGGTTCATGATCGTGATAGGGAGATGCGCAAGCTTGGCGGCAAGGACCGTCTGCCAGTCCTCGACGGCGCCCATTTCGATGGAGCCAACAAGGAAGATGGACTTGCCGCTGACCGTAACATATTCGGGAGCCTTGAAGACTTTGGCGCGGACTGACATCAAGGTGGCGGGCAAGTCAATTTTGATGGCCGATGCGGGCCGGCAGCAAACAGAATGCCGGTGCCGGCGATCCTCAAACCAACGTAAACAGCACCCGGACTTTTCTTTCTTTCACACTTCCACCCAGCTTCTGCCAAATCTGACTGAACTCCTCCCACCGAGTGAGAACCAGGTCCTGTGGCCATGATCGTTTTACGTTAACGCCCATAGATATCCCGGATTTCCATATCTCCGCTTGTTACCTTGCCAGAGCTCTCAGCTTACCCAACTCATTTCGAGAGACTGATACTGCGGCGTGAAGCAATGGATCACGTAAATTAGCCCCAACTGTAGCCGCTGTTCCACGTTCAAGTTCAAGGTTCAAGTTCTCGTCTTGGGCCGCGACATATTTATATCAAGGAACAGAACGAACGTCTCACAACTTCTATTATAATAGCCCATTTCTCAGGCACCTGACGTTGTTGCCGGTGTCGGACGCCCTAGGGGGGGATTTCTAACACACGTCTCGTGTGTACCATCCCTTATTTTCTCACCCAAGGTTCCATGAAACCGTGTCATTCCGCTTCCTCTAGATCTTGCAAACACCAAGGATGTGGTTCGTCTTCCTCGCAGTCCATTTCCTCACCGCGTTCGGAGCGGCCGCGTCCACAGACACCCTCCGGTCCGCGGTGCAAAACGCCGACGATTGCCCCTCATGTCTGGCCCTCCTCGGCGCATTCCCGGCAATTGCACTCACCGGCGACGATGCCTTTATTACCTCCTTCACGAGCGTCTGCATCGGGCTCGGCGTACGTATCCCTTGCTTTCTTTTTTATTTAATTTCACTTATACTCATTTACTCTGCTTCTCCCTTGCCATCCCACAGGCATCTGACCCTGACGTGTGCGCCGGTATCGTCGCGCGCGAAGGCCCCATTCTTGCGCACGACCTGCGCCAGATCTCCTCCACCGGACAGACCGCGGAGAAGCTCTGCGACGCCCTTCTCGGCATGTGCGTCACGAACCCCATCAACGAATTTACGGTGCCGTTCCCCAAGCCGCTCCCCAAGCACCCGAAGGTCTTCAAGTCGCGCGGCCGCCCGACGATGCGCGTGGCGCATCTAAGCGACGTGCATATTGATCGGATGTATACCGTGCGTTTATTTCTCTCTCACTTTTTTTTCTCGTTGGCGTCCAGCGAACCTATCTCTTTGGACTCTGAGGTAATTATTTGTATTGAATTTTGACTTTCACGGGATGCAGGTCGGCGCCGAAGCAAACTGCACCAAATCCATCTGCTGCCGCGACTTTGACGATTCTCCGGCTGTGCCCACCGTCCCAGCGGGCCCGAACGGGAACTCGCACTGCGACTCGACGATCACGCTGGCTGACACCCTGCTGGAGGAGGTGGACAGGCTGAATCCGAGGTTCTCGATTTTCACGGGGGATAGTGAGTCTTCCCTCTTTTATTTCGGGGCGAAGTTGAATTGAATGATTTTTGGTTAATCTCACAGTGGTCGAAGGCGCGACGTGGATCGTTGATCAGGCGTGAGTGACATCGGGCATACGGCAGCGTGAATGGTCAATGACACTTCATTTTTATTTTTCTTTAGGGAGGTGACGACGGATCTGAAGGCATTCGACGCGCAGATGGCCGCGAAGCTTACCGCGCTCCTTCGCTTGGTAACCAGTACGTCCTCTGTTCTATCACGGTTCCCCGCGCGCATCACGAGCAACACCGCGAACAACTCACAGTTCGTGTTCGACACGCAGAGTGCTGGGTGGGAGGTGTGTGAACTCCAACTATTTTTTTTCCCTTCTCTCCTTCTATCTTATAATGTCTTCTGATTTTCTTATGCTGAATACCTGTATAATGTCAGCGCTGGATCGGCGCGCCCTCCGCGTTCGAGGTGGACCACCACTCCGGCGCTTATTCCGCGAAGGTTCCCGGGATGGACCTGCACATCATTGCTGTGAATACCCAGTATTGGTATAAACAGAAGTGCGTGAACGCGTCTATCGATCCGTCTCTGAATTTAATTATAATTCGATTTCCTCAAGTTATTGGCTATACGACAGCGATGTGCTCCAGTACGTCTCTCCTACTCCCTCAGTGTTTTGCATACATGTCGATAAACAACTGTGCTTTAGAACGGACCCAAACGGCATCATCGCGTTCGTGGTTGACGCCCTCCAAGCCGCCGAGGACGCGGGTGACAGAGCGTGGATCATCGGGCATATTCCGCTCGGGAAGGAGGACACGCTGATTGATCAGGTGGGTTGCGTTTTTCCTTCCCGACCTTTTTTTTTTCCCGACGAATTTGACCGAAATTGAATTACATTCTTGGATACCGGCCTTTATTCAAACTACTACGACCAAGTACTCCAGCGCTACAAAAATACGATCGCGGGGCAGTTCTTCGGGCATAGTCATAAGGTACGTTCACTGTTGCTTGCATTTATTCATCATCATTATTACGTGAATTCGCACTGACGCTGGGACGCACATAGCCTTATGCAGGATCAATTCGAGGTCGCCTATTCGAATTACAGCGAACAGACGGCGGCGAATGCTGTCGGTGTTGGACTGATCGTGAGCATAAGACCTGGTTGTTGATTTAACATATTTGAAATGGAGATGTTTTATGTTTAGGGACCGGCGTTGACTCCGACGAGTAAGTGAATTGCTGTTGCGATATCCGCGCTCATAGGATGATTATCGACTTACTGATTGATCGGCGCGCATAGGTGGTAATCCAGGTACGGTTTCCACTTGTTGCTCAATGGGATCGCTACGAACTTGAATATCCCCCCCTCCTTCAGCCTTCAAAATGTATGAGATTGACCCGGACACCTTCGAGGTCATGGATGTCCACGTTATATTCAGTCAATGATCTTGCTCTTTAAACTTGGCTCCAGACTTAGTTGTAATATACAGCCAACATCTCGGAGCCCAGCTTTCAAATCCGGCGTAAGCCCTCTTGCTTTCACTCTACCCTCCACCTCGACACTGAGTGACTGACCTCCGTTGAAAAACAGCCCAATGGGGCCTCTACTACAGCGCGCGCGAGACCTACGGCCCCCTCGTCGGGCTCTCACCCGACGAACCGCTTTCGCCTGCTTTCTGGCACAACCTCACTGAGGTCTTCGCCGCGAACGAGACCGCGTTCCAGATGTTCAACACATTCATCAGCCGGGGCGGCGCGGTCACCGCGTGCGATGCCCCCTCGGGCTGCCAGAACACCACCATTTGCGATATGCGGGCGTTCCGGTCGCAGGATAATTGCGTGAGTCGATTTAACGGGTTACGACATTGGTGTATTGATTGTGTTGACTGACGGGACGCTGGGGCAGGACACGCCGACGGAGGGGTTCTCGCTGAGGAAGAGAGCGAGTGTGAGCCGTGATTCGGGTGAATGTGAAGGGACGGGCCTCACGCACATCTTGTCGCGGATGGTGTTGGCCGCGTAACAAAGAGGTTAAGAAAGAGGTCCAGGTAGAGCTCGTTGAAGTTTGTTCACTATGTTGTTGTAAATGTTTTTTGCGAAAACCTTTGGAACTGTCTTCTGTATTCCGATTCTCACCGGTCCTCGTATATTCCCTCTTCTTGCAATTCTCGGTGCAGACTCGGTGATTTCCCTTGTCGGAGTCTTTCAATTTCTCCAGCTTTTTTCCATTCTTGTTCCATTCTGTTCATCTCACGTAATAAGAAATGAAGTCGCGAAAATGGTTTCATAACAGACGCAATATTTCATGACATTCTGGCATAGAATGGGTTGCCTATCATCATGCTGTGAAGGAGGGGAAGGATGAATAAACACTCGGGTGCCTTACAAGGCAACTCACTGCGTTCCGATGCCTCCTAGACTCGTTCTCCTGGTACTTTTCCTACGAGTCCCAGGCTCCCCCGCGTCGATTGAATGCGAGTTCCGATGCACTGTAGTCAACTCAATCTCAAGTTCACGCCGCTTATCCTTACAGTATCTTCGCGACGCTGCAGACTCGGACTTGCAGCGCGCGCCGTCTCTCAAGCTCGGTGCAAGCGCAGCACACTCTCTGCGCAAGCTTCTCTTTACCCTCGTTCCTGGCGTGGGTCCACTTTCAGGAACTCGCACGCTTCCGAGTCGGTATCGGGATCTGTATTGATTTCTTCGCTCGCTCGCTCGGCGGAGGTGATGCGCACTTAGACCTCAAGCCCTCAAACCCTCACTCACGCAAGACTCGGCGCCGCGCAGGTACACCTTCATCCTCGCGCCGCGCACGACTCGACTTGCACTCGGACGGGACTCGGACACACGCACGGAAGGGAAGGGAAGGGGAAGAGGGTGTATTGGGCATGGGCATAGCATGCACAGATATGTGGTACATGTACATGCAAATGTAAGAAGTACGTGGATGAGCCGAATGCAATGCATCCCGCGCGTGTAAGAGTAAGAGGAAGGACAAGAGAAGGACAAGAGAAATGATGCGCAGGACGCAGAGAAAGAGGCGCCGCGGGTACGCATATGCACAGAGCAGCGCGGGAGCGAGCACGGGCTCGGCGGCGCACGATGATGCATGCGCACCCCGGGGCGAGAACGCGTACGCAGCGCATGCAGCTCTGAGACGCGGGCGCCCATCACGCGCAGGGCAAAGCAGGCGTCGAATGCGGCGGTGCCACGACGATGTGCGCGGAGGAAGGGTGCTCATTCAAAGAGGAAGATAGTTGTCGCACCTCGCCAAATCCCTCCACACGCCCCCCGCGCCTGCCGCCGCCGCGAACAGAATGCCCACCAGCGCCTCCGTCTGATGCAAGCGTGCCTCAATCACATCAATAGACCCTTTGGGTGAGCCGCGCTTCCTGCTGGGGTCCAGAAACCTGCCAGAACGGCGCAAAGTCGGCGTGCACGCCGTGACGAGGGACCCGCGCTCGGGCGCGCGGGCGAAGGCGTAGAAGGCGTGGAAGTTGCGCGGCGGGGGACGCGATGTCTTAAGGGCGTAGCGCGCACGTGCGGCGGCGAGGGAGGGGCGCTGAGCAGCGTGCAGCGCGGCGAGGGCTGCGTCCGAGTCGTCGGTGTGTGCGTCGGCGGAGGGAGGGGGCGGCGGCGGCGGGCCATGGTAGTACTCCGCGAAGCTATCGGGCACAGGCAGCCCCACCGTCGGCCCGAGGACGACAGCGAGCGCGACGAGCGTGAGGGCGCCTGCGGCGATGAGGAGGAGGGCGCGTGGGCGGAGGAGAAGCGCGCGGCGGTGGTACTACTGGTAGGATGGGGAGGGGGAGCGGCCAGTGGTCATGGGGAGGAGCGTACGCGCCATGGGGGTGTCCATGGAGCTGGCGGAGTGGGTGTCGGTGGAGGAAGGTGCTGGTGGCGGCGTGGGATCCGCATCCGGATCATTGCCGCGGCGAAATCCGAATGCCGTTTTGGACTACATAATTTCATTCCATGGCGGGAATTGCGGGTCGCTGGCAACCACTCCACCTCACGTCCCTTCATTGCTGCTTGAGTGTGCGTTTGTGGTTGAATTATGCGGAGCTCAGGAGGGAAATGACTTGGTGCCAGCACCGCCACCGACAACTCAAGCTCGGGTTACATGTTTCGTCCAGCGCTGATTCACAACGCTAATTTGAGGCTCAATTCGTCTCCAGGCGCCAGCGGAACCAAGTCATCATTTCCGCAAAATAAACAAAAATAGTTTACCGACCGTTTACACCCTCGGTGGTATTCGAACGCCCTCTACGCACCGTACGCATTGCCAATGAACCGAGCGTGGGTGATCTCCTTGATCAACGAGGGCTTTCTCTTCCTAGAATGCGACTAAGATAAATGGGATGGATTTTGAGCCTCGCCATTGATCAATGAGGGCTTCCTCTGCCCCGACTAGGAGATGATAAGTCACGAGGAAAGTGCTCGAGAAACAAAATTGAACACGCCCGCAGCCCTTACACCTATCCGGCGAGCTTCAAAGTGTGCAATCAATCGAGGAACTGTCCATTGATGTATGTAGGGGAAAAAAGATCGCCGCGGTAATGGACTATGCCTCCGGGGGGGTCGAACCCCTCTGTCCACTGTGTAGTTCCTGCCTTATTACAGCCTAACGAGTGTGGGTAATCACCATGATCAACGAGGGCTCCCTCTATCCAGAATGTACCCAAATAAATAACACAGGTCGGGGAAGCAAAACCGAGTAAAAAGGAAGCGGAACTCTCGGACACCTCATGCCCTCCGGTGGACTCGAACCCCCACTGCCCACTGTGTAATTCCTGGAACTGGGTAACGAGCGTGGGTGATCTCCATTGATGAACGAGGGCCTTCTCTACCTAGGATGAGGCCAAAATAAGTTTGAATGCATTTGGGTGATGCAAGCAAACAAAATGTGTGATTCTCGCTGGGGGATTCGAACCCCTCCGCCCACCGTCCTGGCTGACAATGTGGCAATCGGTGTGGATGATCTCCATTGATCAACGCGGGCATTCTCTCCCCAATTCTCACCAGGCTAAATGCAACAGAGGAAGACAAGGTAGAACTAAAAGGGGGAGAAACAGAATTGAACACGCCCGCAGCCCTTACCCCTATCCGTCGAGCTTCGAAGTGCGCAAGCGAGGTACTGTCCGTTGATCAATGTAGGGGGGAAAAAGATTGGAGAACGACTATGCCTTCGGGGGGAGTCGAACCCCCACCACCCACTTATTCCGGAGTTATCGGTTTAATAATTAATGTGGGGGATCTCCATTGATCAACGAGGGCTTTCCCTACCTAGAGTGTAAGCGACACACATAGCATATTTGGACGACGGAAGGAAGCCAAAAAGTCATCACTGCGCAATCCATGCCTTCGGGAGGAATCGAACTTCCACCCACTGAGTTCAGAAACCCTACTTATTTCTCGTGGGTGATCTCCTTGATCAACGAGGGCCTCCTCTACCTAAATTCCACCAAAATGAATTGGATAGGTTTGAGTGTGCGAGGATTGATTTGTTCTGGGCCAACCAGCAATCTGCGGCCACTGATAAACTACTTCGGGTAAGTGATCTCGATAGAATAATGGTGGCTTTCCCTACCCAGAATGCATCCCAAATGAATAAAAAGGAAGCGGATACCGCCCAAGCCCTCGGGGGAATTCGAACCCCCTCTACCCACTAATCACTCTACTCGTTGGCTATCTAACTTGGTGTGGATGATCTCCGTGATCAACGAGGGCTTCATACCTTGATCCTTGTCCAGATTGTATCAGACATGTGAGGGAACGCCAGAGTATATAGTTGGAATTGAACATGCCCATACTCTTACATCTATTCTTCAACCTTCAATAATTCATCAGGCTTCAAGGTGCGCAATCGACGTGCGCTCCATTGATGATCTAATTAAACGAAACTACGAGGATGGATTTGGGCGATGCACATGGGTGGAAAAAAATCACCGCCCGGTAAGGCCCTCGGGGGATTCGAACCCCTCTGCCCGCTGATCGTCATTGCTGCTGCGTTAGTTTGTGCGGGTGATCTCCATTGATCAACGAGGACTTCCCTACCTAGAATCCAAGTCAACTGCCAGCATTACATCTTGGCCAAGCGGTTGACACAGCGGTTCGACTCCCAGCGGCCCCATAGACACTACGCGTCCTCTTTTCGTCTGTTCAGGTACTACTCCGAGCCGTTGGACTTGAGAGGCAGCCATTCATCCGGTTGAATTATGAGCAACATGTGATGTTGCGTTCAGTGGACTTCTGGATTCAATGCTTGACGAGTTGCATCAGTAACGTGTGTAATAAATAGTGACGAGGCGGGGATGTCTTCGATGAGAGGGTCGGAATAGAGGGAAGAAGCGGGGCGGTGTGGAGCACGGCTGCTTTGAGTTTGGCATGGTCTATCGCTTGCCGAAGTGCCGCAATCAAATTGCCTAACTTGGAGGTCACGTTGAGGCGGAAAGTGAATGACACACTGGAAATTGGGACGATTCAGAGCGTCTCAAGACATTTCTGAGATATATAGTTTAAGTGGAAGAATGCTCAATGACTAAACTGTGCCTGAAACTAATAGTGCCAGACACCATTTCCACCACGTTCCCGAAGAAATCTAGTTTCAGGATCAGTATCGGGCCGCCCGAAATCGGTAAAACCCGGTGAAAGAAGCACCGATACTGATCCTGAAACTTATTGTTTCGGGGCCGCGACTGAAATGGCCATGGTGTCTGAAACCATTAGTTTCCGGCACAGTTTAGTCAGTGAGAAATTCTCCACTGAAACTATATATTTCAGAAACGTTTTGAGATGCTCTGAATCATCCTCATTTCCAGTGTGCGAGTCACCACCACCCTGTCGGCCCGTGATCCACCTTCCCTAATGTGGATGCGTGGCACTCGGCTACTGCGCGCAGCTCACCGGGTGATTGTCACATAGGGTGACCCGACGCATCGTTTGGCGCGTTTGAAGCGTTCGAGGCGTGGAGGACTGGATTAAGACTTTAGAAAGGCATCATGTAGAGCCCTTGCCTTCAATTTCAATGGCCACCGTTTTTTGTACAGGTCCTCAGCATGATTTGGCGGATGAATAAGGCCCGTCATGTTGTCTCACTGGCGCCGAAAATTACATCTTTATATTTCTGAGGTATGGCATATGATTTCTAAAGTGCATGCCCCAGTGTAAGTCGGACAGAGTTCGCATGGAGGTGAAAAAACAGGAAGTATGTAGGGCTCCGCCGAAAGGAGCCAGTAAAGGACCCTGGGGACCAGTCTAACCATATCCGGAACTCGGGTTTCGGTGACCCGTGGGAGCAGCTGTCAAAAACTGACAGGCCATACTTAAATCTACTCAGTGGAAGAATGGTTACTTCATCCCTCTCGAGATCTCGCAATATCCGAGTCTCTCCCCGACCTTAACACCACCACTGCGTACAACCTTCTCGGCTAGCTTCCTAGTTTCATAGTTCATTTTGACTTGCAGGGCACTTCTCATTGCGACCTGGGCAAACTCCGTGAGCACTGGATTGTATTCTACGTGTCTCGAGCGCGACCTCAAGCTTGGCCCAGTTTCTGTATGTGGCCGAACTCATTCAGGCCAGGTACTACTTTAGACATTTCAAGCACGACGATTGGAAGTTGAAGGTATTTCCTTCTGCCTTGAACCCAGTTTCTCCCGGATTCCTTTTTTTAACAGACACTTGTATCGGTCGCCGTCTTACTTGACACTGTTTCCACAGTGGGCGACTATGCCTGCGTATATCTCGTAAGCGCTCGCATTCTGCACTTTACAAGCTCAGGCTGAGCGCCTTAACAGTACACAATAACTCATGCTAGTATGTCTCAGATTTATCAATGGCCTGAGTAACCGCCTATGATTTACATGCAGGCGATCCCGGGTACCTTGCCGACCAGCATTGGGTACGTCAAGCAGCATGAACCTCAGCCGTGGAATAATTGTAACATTCCAGCCCATCCTGCTACTCATCTTCACCACCGCCGTGATTTCTGTCCTGGTCCAGAGCTTTCTAGTCGTCCGATACTGGTGGTTGTGTGTGTTCATCCTTTCTACCGCCCGCCCTCTCTTAAGAATATTGATCTAGCACCAGAAACATCCTTGTCACTCTTTTAAATTCCTTCTTGAGCATTGTCGCAGTACGCAGGCGTTTGTCTTCTTGCGCACCGGGTCGTACCCACTGTCTGCCGTACACAGTTCGGAGACGCATTCACATGTGGCGTGATAGTCGCAAAGTTCTCCGCATTCAAGGAGCGCCAGAAGATCAGGATTCCGGGAATGTGCGTGCCTCACTGTGGCCATGGCCATGCCCATGAAGCTCCGCTGTTTATGTATTCATTCCCCTTCGATTTATCAGGATCTGGCTGGTGGCTGAAGCCGTTGTGGACCTCAGCATCGCCGCGGCCCTGCTTTGGGAGTTAAGGAAGGCCAGGCCTACTTTGGTGGACACACGGAGGTGCGAAATACCGTGACGCTGATTGCGGAGAAACGTCTGGCTCATAATCGTTGTCATGACACTTAACAGTGTCCTGGACCGGCTGGTGGTGTTGACGATCCGGACCGGGACAGCGACGGCCACGCTTGCCGTGGCGACTGTCATTTCGTAGGTCTCATACGCTGCTGAGATTCGTCATCAACTTACAAGACCGAACGGTGGCTGCCAATTTTAGACTTCTGTTGAAGGAGGAGACCACTAGTTCGTCTTCCGAGTTCGTTTGATGTTGCGCATTAGACCCATCTGTACTTGGCAGTCCCCACAGGTATCGTGTACACGCTTGGGCGTGTGTACGTGCTCAGTATGGTGCGTTGATTTTGTGTCCGGATCAGCGGGGACGCTCATCCTCCCCTAGCTCGCGAATCTCAACGTCCGGAGGTCGGGCAAGTCTGCGTCCATGGCCAGTGGCGGCGTGTCGTCCGCTGGGGATCTCGCCACCCTAACCATCCCCTCCATTTACACCGGTAATGTAGATTCTATCACACGGTGAGTCCACGTCCATCTACGCCTTCTTCGAGCTTTTTCGACAAGCCTTGTATATCCATCTGATTTTTCGACTGTTCAGGTTGACATTGACCCCCAGCAGGGCGTGACATTAACGAGCAGTGTGAGGAGCATTCATATGGCTCCGCTGACATAGCGCTGACATACAGATGCAGTGTGCTAAAAGCCGATGGAAATAGAGACGACGGCCAGCCGTCCGCCCAGGAAACAGTCAGAGTTGTTCGCTGCGTGATTACATTTCGTCTAGGGTTACTACACTATATCGACAAAAGTAATGTCCCATATATTTCTCGGTCATTTCTGGGCCGAATCGCTCCAAATAAATGCTAGCATGAGCCTCCCTCGATTTCATGATGATTTGCACAGTTCACTAAAATTGAGAGAAGTGGCAGATCGAAGCCGCCAGAATAAATGGTCCAAAACGTTAGGCGCTCAAATTTCGTCTGACGCGCCATTCGAATTGTCATTCAAAAGTTGAGTGAAGTGGCAAATCGAAGACGCCAGAATATATGAGGTGAGCTTGTGCGGAGGAATGAACGGGAACAAGCACCCAACGCGCACAAGGATCACGGCTGTAGTATGATGACAGGAAAAGTCCATCCTTATCTATCGGCACCATTGACTTCCAGTAGAAACGCTTAGGAACGCCGGTTCCAGGAGTTTAAACTTTCCCAATCTCCGCCGCCAGCACCTCCTTCGATTGATCACGGTCTCCCACCGTCGATGGAACTTCCACCAGGTTCGTGTCCCACCTCATGTACCTCTATTGCTGATAGTTCCCACATTCACGGCCCATTTCATGAAGTATACCTTGCGGAACTCACATTTGGATCCAGTTGTACGCCATTGTGGTAAGTTCTACTTGTGCTTGTTCAGTTGGACTCGGGCATTTGTTTTACAATTTTTCCTTACTCCGCTTCGGGATTCACTAACTCAATATTCTACTCAATTGCATAGGTCGTTTCAATACAATCCCGTTCGCTGCCGTCATAGTTACTTCAACTCCACTGTTGAACGTCGAATCCGAATGCATATCTTCAAGAGTAACAACGATTTCGGTCTCGAACCTATCTAAATCCTACCCAGTTCTTCAATTCTTGCTAACGCTCATTACAATGTTATTTTGCTTGTTCGATTGTCAAAATGTCTACCGGTCCAGGTTTGATCAACTTCGCACAACTTTAATTTCGACCTCTACCACGTACTTCCTCTATCTACTGCACAGCAATGGCTCATTATCCACAGATTCTGGTCTTCACAAACCCACCATGCACCCCTCAAGCCCAGCCTGACTCCAAATGCACGCAAATCTTTGACCTGGCAATTCAACCGGATCGTCTCAACTTCAACTTGCCTCCATCTCAAGCTGGAGCGTCGATATATGCGCGTGGACACTGAAGTATTGTTCATTCCGTCCATTCTACAATTGCTAATCTTAATTCCAGAGCCTCTGGACTCGCTCCTCCAATATCTTTGATCGCCGACGCATCGTTGATCCACAGTTCCCACGTGTAAGGATCCACCACGTGCTCACGGTCCCAAATGGGTAAATGACTCATTTCTCGATTACGGTTCGGTCTTTTGTTTCCTTTCTATTTAGTTGAGTCATATGTAGTCATTAGGAGTAATTCCGAGTAATAGCTATAGATCAGATGGTTACTGAAAGGGTATAAATACTCGTAGTTACTTCGTAGTAGAAAAAAGTTCAGGTTCAAACACGTAGACTTTAACGACTAAACCTCGTCTCATAAGTTTACAGCTCAAGAATCCGAACGCCTGTGTCTGCGACTTTCTCAACAGAAACTCCGCAGCCTCACACCACGCCGCTGCCACCATGTCAGTCTTCCGTCTCCCGTACATATGTGGCTCATTCTTGGGCAGATTCAGAGTCCAGACTCATACATCTTCGTTCGTTTAAGTTGAATGGCTTTCTCACAAATTCCAGACAGCAATGCAGACAGCCTCACTGGAACATCAAAGAGAACAACGCTGTTCAAATTCAAGTCTATCCCCCATCTCAATCCTCAGCCTTCTCGGTCCGTGTCGTGTCTCTAACCTCGCGCTTCTCGATGCTTCCTCCTGCTAATGAGAACCCACTTCGAATGTTCATCACGTTTGACTAACAATATCCGCTTTTAATGTTACCAGGATCCCATCGATGTCTTTCATAAAACCATCCATGCTACGCTGATCTCTCTCCATCCCCCTTAGCGTCAGATCGAGTACATTCGCATTTGGCGCAGTCCTTACTCTAGGAACGTCACTCGACCCTCCAATTGAATGTCCTCGCCGGTACTCCCAATTCAACCGCTTCTTTCCATTCGAGCCTCGCTTGAATATATACTTGTCCCAACCCGGTGAGCTCCCCGCAGCCGTTCATCGTCTACTCGCCATTTCCGGCGCCTCTCCCATTTACACTTGCCTCCATCGCACGCCTGCTCTTCAACGATCCCTCGAAGCACGCGAGCGATTTCAAGCTAGAATCGGATGCTACGCGCGCAGCCCGCCTTTATCTTCATCATGGTCACAGCATCTCCATCTCCGCTTCCCGTCCAGCTCGCAACCCGCACCGAAACCTCCGCCATTAATCAAAATCAAACTGGGTATGCAGGGATTGGGAGCGGCGCGTCTTATTCTTTTTTGAATATTCGGGTTCACCCGTTCAGAACGTCTCCGTCCGCCACCTCGTCTCTGGATATTCGCAGAACGCAAACCCGGTACCCGATCTCACACACCCAGCCTCAACCCAACAATCCAATCTCGCATTTCAACTGATTCCCCCGCGACTTTGCCAGCTCAACCGATCCAGTTCCACGCTGTGGGAACCTCACCTCGAAACGATTCGGCACGAGGCTCCAAGACAATGCAAGGCTCGAATTTACTCTCAGGCTGGGATTGCCTTCCTTCGTTGCGATGCATCTCATCTGCGTTCCTCCGTCTATTCCAAGAAATTCTACTCCTACTCGGATGCAGCTGCCGCGCCTCGTCTACGCCACCCAAGTCTCCTGCGGACCTCCGCCTCCCAATCTCAGACTCCCCCGCGTCGATTCATTGTGAGTTCCGTTGCACTGTAGTCAAGTCAATCTGTTTACGCCGCTTATCCGTATCCTCGCGATGATCTGCAGACTCGGACCCGGAATCGGACTCACGACTCAATCAAGACTCGCACTCAAGAGTCGGACTCGCAGCGCGCGCCGTCTCTCAAGCTCGGTGCAAGCACAGCACACTCTCTGCGCAAGCTGCTCTTTACCTGCCTTTTCGTTCCTGGCGCGGGTTCACTTCCTGGACTCGCGCGCCTCGGTATCGGGATCGGTATTGATTAATATTGATTCCTTCGCTCGCGCAAGACGCGGCGCACGCGCTCGGCGGAGGCGACGCGCACTCGGACCTCGAGCCTCAAGCCCTCACTCGCCCAAGCCCGCCGCGCAGGTACACCTTCATTCTCATGCCGCACACGCCGCGCACGACTCGACTTGGACTCGGACGCGACTCGGACACGCGCACGGAAGAGAAGGGGAAGAGGATGTATTGGGCATGGGCATGCACAAATATGTGGTATAGTGTAAGAAGTACGTGGATAGGCCGAATGCAATGCATCCCGCGGGTGTAAGAGTAAAAGGAAGGACAAGAACAAGAGCACGAGCACGAGGCGCATGATGCGCAGGGAGCAGGGAAGGAGGCGCCGTGAGTACGCCTATGCACAGAGCAGCGCAGGAGTGAGCATGGACTCGGCGGCGCGCGATGATGCATGCGCACTCCGGGAGCGGGAGCGCTCCCAGGCTCTGAGACGCGAGCGCCCATCACGCGCCGGGCGCGTAGGCGTCAAATGCGGCGGTGCCATGACGATGTGCGCGGAGGAAGTGTACGGGCCCTGCGCGGGTCGCAGTGCGAGCACGCCACCGCGATCCCGCCACCGCGATCCCGCCACCGCGATCCCGCCTTCGTGCCCGTGCACAGCACCGGCGCGTCCTCTCCGACGCGCCGCCGCCGCGCCCGACGCGGCACGCCACCCCCGCACAGCATGAGGGGAGGAGGGAAGAAGGACAGAACGAGAGCCAAGGAGCTCGAAGAGACGGAAGGAAGGGAAGGAAGGAAGGAAGACGACACACCCTGTACTCCGGATATCCATCCCTGCTGGCCCACGTTAAACGCCCCGGGTCCCTTGATGCTAGGATGGGCAGAGACAGGGATGGGTGGCGGGGTGCTGTGCGCTGAGCCGTTGTTGCCGTGCGTACGCGCCGTGTCGATGCGGACGAGAATGGCGCGGACGAGGGGGTCCTGTGTCTCGTCAGTCTCATTCAAAGAGGAAGATAGCTGCCGCACCTCGCCCAAATCCCTCAACACGCCCCCGCGCTTCCCCGCCGCCGCGAGCAGAATGCACACCAGCGCCTCCGTCTGATGCAGCGTGCCTCAACGCACCGATGGACTTGGGTGGGCCTCGCTTCCTGCTGGGGTCCAGGAACCTGCCAGAACGGCGCAAAGTCGGCGTGCACGCCGTGACGAGGCACCCGTGCTCGGGCGCGTGGGCGAAGGCGTAAGAAGGCGTCGAAGCCGCGTGGCGGGGGACGCGATGTCTTGAGGGCGTAGCGCGTGCGCGCGGCGGTGAGGGAGGGGGCTGAGCGGCGTGGGCGCGGTGAGGGCTGCGTCCAGGTCTTCGGTGTGCACGTCGTCGTCGTCGTCGGAGAGGGGAGCGGCGGCGGGCCGTGGTGGTACTCCGCAAAGCTCTTTGGCACGGGCAGCCCCACCGTCGGCCCGAGGACGACGGTGAGCGTGACGAGCGTGAGGGCGCCTGCGGCGATGAGGAGGAGGGCGCGCGGGCGGCGGAGGAGCGTGCTGCAACGGTGGTAGGATGGGGATGCGGCGCGGGCGATGGCTAGGAGGAGAAGCGTACGCGCAATGGAGGTGTCTATGCTGGCGGGGGTGGCGGAGTGGGTGTCGGTAGACGAAGGTGCTGGCGGCAGCGTGGGATCCGCATCAGGATCATTGCCGAGGCGAATCACCCCACGGCCAACCTACGGCAAGGAATGCCGGGGTCGGAGTCGTCTCTCCGCAAACCACCTTCTACTTCACTCATTGCCACTTGCTCGGGATATCGAGGATCTATAATAATGACCCCTCCCGCGGCGTTCCTCCGCCCATCCCATTCCGCTAGAAAATTTCAACCCGGCGTTCTACGGCCCGCTCCTCCCTCGTTGCGCTCGCTCCCGGGTGTTCGTGTCCCTGCTCTGACCGTCAGCAAATATTTATTTCTCTGCGATCAGATATTTCGGTCCCTCAGCAGCAAATCCTCATCTGTCTTGCATGCTAAAGTCTTCATAGCTTCATCAGATCCCCATCAGGATCATTGCCGCGGCGAATCACCCCGCGGCGACGATCGGAGTCTTTTGTTCATCGTCTTCTCTCCGCACACCACCTTCTACTTCACCCATTGCCACTTGCTCGGGATATCAACGATCTATAATAATGACCCCTCCCGCGGCGTTCCTCCGCCCATCCCATTCCGCTAGAAAATTTCACACAGTCCTCCTACGGCTCGCTCCTCCCTCGATGTGCTCGCTCCCGGGTGTCCATGTCCCTGCGCTGACCGTCGGCAAATATTTAGTTCTCTGCAATCAGATATTTCGGCCCCTCAGCAGCAAATCCTCATTTGTCCTGCATGCTGAAATCTTGATCGCTTCACCGTCCTTACACATCAAATCCAGGATGTTGGATTCGAAGACATACAGAGGTGAATTCTTTCTTTCTTCAGGTCTTATAGTCGCACCACCTCGCAGGAATCGGCGTCGACAACCATCACAGCGAACGTTGCCAAGAGAAGCTCTTTCTGACCTCCTCGAATATTCCCGGCCGGACTCACCAGCCTTTGACAATGAAAACTATTTACCATTAATACTTCCTGGCATCCGCTCGACCTGTCGCAGTGCTTTGATTTACACATGCTCCTACTTCCCTCAAGTATTTTCGTGCTGCTCGGAATTTCATCTTGGTGTACGCATACTGCAAGCTAGCTCGGTGGGTACAACTTGTGTCTGCACGCCTGCGCTTGGTCCATGTCCCCGCTGTTCACACTTTCATACTGAACTCGAAAATAAATTTCTTCTTCCCAATTCCCTCTCCTTCTGGGTCTCCTTTGATTTCATATCTATTCATCATCCTCGGTAGCATCGGAGTCATCAGAGTCGGCGGAATAATAACTCTCCATGTCTGTCTCATCCTCCTAAAGCGCCCAGCCATGGTCATTCTGGCACTCCAGTAGGTCACTTTTCTGTCTCTCCCAGAATGCGATCACCCGCCGCGACAAGGAATGTTCCGGAAAGCTCTGTGAAAGATCTCAGCATCGGGTCGTTCAATAGCATGGGAGATCTAACCCAAAGCCAATCAAGCACAGCACACAGGTTCGTCTCCGTCGCCATAAGACGATGAAAGCTTGTATGGGCGTCCGGATCGATGGCCATTTGTCGACACATATCAGACAGGTTCAATGTCTCCAACTCGCGAAGTAGTCTCCCACTTGTTCCGCAGTTTCGGATCCATTTGAGGTAAAACCTGCCAAATTGTCAAGCAGAATCTTCAAGTGATGAGAGTCACCTACATCTGTGGTTCCCAGGGGCCTCCCGCGAGTGTCTGTTTGACGCGCTTGATCCAACGAAGCATCATGTCTATTGCAATACTACCGGGTTCGCAGTAGAGCTCCCCAGCTCTCCGGGGGTCAGCCAAAAAGTCAATTGGTGAATCTCGAGCAGGGAAGGGTAAGGGGAAATTAAGGAAGGGGCGAAGGATTGCGTGCGTACAACCAAAGAACGAATAGTGATCGGTGATGTGGAAGTGGGGAAGTGCAATGCACCACTGTACGATAAGGCAAAGATCGGGGTTCTGCGAGAATACCTCAGTGTATATTGAGTCATATCTCAATGTCGCTGAGCTTGCCTCTTCGGTGGGGTGCAGATGATAACTGAGTGTCTTGATGGTTCTCAGATCCTCCCACAGTTGAACCAAGTCCGCTGGGTACGGGGAGCCTCTCTTGGGCCGGAGTGGTTACATCAGCATTCTCGCAAGGAAAGTGGGAGAGAATGCATACCTCAGGCCAGGCAAACTCTGGCCTCAGAAACAGATTATTCTGCACATTTCCATTCCGAAGGAGATCAATTATTGCTCCAGAAGGGGTCGCCTTGCTGAGCATTTTGGACAACTCATACACCATCCTCCTGTCGAAGGATCAGCTCCACATAACCTGCGTGAAAGGTATCATGACTTGCACACAGAGATCGCGTTGACTTTGTGTTTGTGCCGGTGTAGACAATAAATGTAGAATGCTGTGAAGGCACTCCTGCTCTAGCCACGGTGAGGAAACACACCACCGCCCTGATCGTCTCAAATCAGAAAGATAGTCCCCCAGGGATGCATGCAGAGTATGAATAGTTCCTGTCCTTCCGAATCGATTAGAAAGAGGTCCACTCCCTCCGAATCGAGTTCGAATCCGGGGAACATTGAGCAACGAGTGCAAACCCCGCAAAATCAGCCGACACGTCCCAGCGCGCAGATTTAGAAGGAGGTCCAATTCTTCGGGATCTACAAGAATATTGCACCAAATGATATGTAGGATGTGAAGCTGCTGTGTTCCCTGCTCTTGCGGTACAACAGACAGAATTTGAGTGTACAGATCATCCAGTGGGGCGGTACTTTGAGGATCGAGGTCCAGGACGGACTGCAGTCTGTCTGCAGGATGGTGATACTCGTCATCGACAAAACGGATGACAGTGGTAGCGTAGATGAAGGTGGCCGAAGATGTTCCGACCAGCTGATTGACTGCGTCCGGTGAGGGCCAATCAGATCCTAGATCGATTCCCCGATCCATGGATTCAGAATGGATCCGGGAAAATTCATCTAGGAAGTATTTGCGGATATCGTCGAAGGCAGAGTTGTCTGCGGAGAGTGCCAAATGACGACAAATGGTAAATGTATCTTCCTTTTCAAGAACCTCCCGGAGATGGGGTTCCGGACGGCTAGCTATGAGAAGCCGGATGGGGAGTTGGCGGTCCCGGATTGCCCTGATAAAGAGTCGCAGAATTTGTTGCTGGACCTTGTGATCTGCGCATTCATCCAGGCCATCGAGGACGATAACAGGAATATGTTGAAGCCCCTGGACATTTTTGAAGGGCTCGACAAGAAGCTGCTCAAAGGAGGCTGCCATCGCACGCCCGACAACAAGTTTATCGTGCTCCACCGTCTGCTGAATCGGGAGCCGAAGGGCTGGTACCAACATCGCTAGTTGGTATGAGATCGTGGGGATGAGTGAATGCCAGGTTCCCCGTTTCATATGCCCACGCTTGAAGAAGAACGATGCACCAAGTCTCCCCTCCCTTTGAATATTCCCTGCAAACATTTGAGCAATCGCAGACTTGCCGGCTCCTGCGCAACCATGGAGCCACATAATTGTGCTCTCAGGGCTGGTGTCGGTTGACCACAAACCAAGCTTTTCCAGTATTGCTGTCCGCGTCCCCGGATGGCATGCCGGTTCCTCGAAGCGGTCTCCAGAGTTATGGAGAGCTTCCATGGCGACGTGGCGGTAGAGTACATCGATGCCTTGCAAGGAGTCATTATGTGTGGTTTGAATACACAATGCAAGAGGGTGCACCTGACTCTCCGTACGACGTCACAAAGTCACCACCGACACTATTAAAGGTGTTTGAGATATTGCTACTGCCACTTGCGGATGTACCGAAAATATTCTCATTTTGCACGGGCCATTGCAACCCGGAGGAATGCGACGAGTCAGCAGCCAGGAATTGATGATCACTATTATTTTCGTCGGCCATTGCGGGTGCAGGTGCGGAGCTGGGGTAATTTCCTGAGGGAGGATGAAGCTGCGGGGAGTAGAAAGCCATCCGAGTCTGAGGGTCGGCAGGTGCTACATACTCAATCACTGGATACATTTCGCTTGGGCCGCCTGATCCAACCCCTGACATGTGGGGTTGTGAGGACGCCACTCGACGATGATCGTGGGGATTGACAGAGGGGTGATGTGCTATATATAAATGAGACAACCGGCTGAGAAAAGGAAAAATGGGACGGGCTCACCATACGGCCGCATATCCTGATTACGCAGTGCCCTCTGAGTTCTGATCGGCCCGATAGAACCGTGCGTTGTCGCCGCTGCTAAACCGTTGATCGTCAGATATTGTACATCACACCATAAGCCTACCTCACCTGGAAAATCAGGGACACCCGCGATGAGCAGCCGGTCCTCGCGTGCGTCATGGACCAGGAGCCTTGGCCCGACATGGACAACGTGAGAGTTGTACACCTGCGACATATTACCGGAGACATTGTTGAAGGTGCTGCCTTCGATGTGGGTACCATTGAGGGAGAAGGCCATGGCGAATGTGGTGGATGAACGGTGAAGGAACGTGGCAGCGGTGGGGCTGTCTCTGTTGAAAGGCAGTGCATACTATGCATAGCTTACTTCGCACAGCTGTCGACAATCGGTCTGATCGCAATTCTGACAGAAGTTCTAAACAGAATGCCACAGCCTCAGTGAGTCGGAAACGCGTACGAACGGAATTGTGAGCCTCGGCAAAGCCTCTGCGTCATCCTGTCTGTTGTGAGTTACAAGTCCTAAAAAGTATTTTTAGACTTGTTTTACTGATTTCGCCCCGCCCTTTTTTAGTGGCGATTCAGCACTTAAATCTTGCATGCGTGGCGTGGGAAGATCCGCACCGCTTTACACTGCCCTTGCACAACCATGGCATTCGAAGATCTGCACTGCCATGGCACAGCCATGGCACGTCCCTTTCCTTGTTTTATATAACTTAATAAGGTGTTATGGATGCGGGCCCGCGGCTGGATAGTTATGTTTCCCGTGCCAGAAGCGGGAACATGGGATCCAAAATTGAAGTCGATGATTTGTGGGCAGGATTTGATGGCAGCTGATGGCAGGGAGGGGGTGGGATGGGGCGGGATGTGTCTGCGTCCTCTGCCTTATATTAGTGTGAATTTTTAGAGAAGCCTTCCCCGCATACTCAACGTAGAGTTCGAGGAATTGTTTCTCGTCCAAGCCCTGGAAATCTCATTTCGCGATCAGCCAATGCGGGAAAATTGGGTGTAGACCTCGGTGTAGGGATCGACAGATCTCGCCTTTTCCAACTTCATTTTTGGGAGGTTTGGATCATGTGCCTCGACAGGGTCTCATATGAGTCGTAGTATACCTCGTCACTTCGTAGGATAGGCAAGTTCGTCAGTTGATGGCAAAAGTTCGTCAGATCACAGCTAAGCGACGGAAAGCTCGTCAGAAGCGGTCGTGTGTGCCACGGACAGTGTAAGTTCGTCAAAATAAAGTGCAAGTTCGTCAGAAGCCCATATTCGGTCGCCCGTCCGATCGGTGAGTCGGGGTAGTGATGCGCCTGACGTGGCTTCTTTTCTTCCCCCACCATCATCTCGACCGCCCCCCGCCCTCGTCTCCACCGTATCGGGTGCGTACCCGGCCAATATTGGTGGTTAAAACCGACACCCCATCATGTTCTCACAGGCCGAGATGGATGAGCTCTCTTTTCCGGGGTTATATTGGGACGACAGCAGCGAGGCACAGCGGCGGTACGCATGCTACCCCACGCACATCCTTCGCCTTCAATGTCACTTCATTCAGATGCACAGTGGCGCAGGGCAGTTCGGCTCCCGCTCCCGATGTAATGTCCGCGTTCGGATTCCCAGGTACATGCAGAGCTGTCAGTACCCACAAGTGTCCTCACGTTCTATCCCCAGCCGATTCTGGCCTTCCATTAGCGATGGCAACACCTTTTATCGATGTCACCCATTTTTGGCGCCCTCGCCGGTTTTACCCCCTGGTTTGTGTATGGTATTCCTCATGATTACGCGGCCATAACATTTTCCAGATTTTCCTGGCACGTCACAGGCAACCTTCCTCTGATTTCCCAGTAGCCGACTCGTGGCTTTCTTTGTTGCCGTCGCAACCGAGTGTGACGTGGGACCACAATGTACAGCCACAGTGGGAGAATTTTATTTCGAGGTGCGCGAGTTGCTGCCATTATTTCCGTGTAATTTATAATCGCCATCTACAGCCTTCAACCAATGCCGGCTCGCGCTCCTTCCACAGACTTCTCGAGCGCGGGAGATTTCTTTCACGATGGCTATGGGTACGATTTCGATTTAGTGAATGTTCATCCCGCTCATTGTTCCGGTCTAGGATCAATTTCCTCATGGGAGAAATAAGGTACTATTGCTCCATTTTCTTTTCGCAACGGTGTGCTGACTCGGCTAGCGACGAATACTTAAGCTCAAGATTTTCGTCCGCTCCACCCTCCAGTGTCCCCGAAGATGATGGCTGGTCCTCCCGGTATGCGTGTAGTTGTCCTTTTCGGCACCACCATTCATTATCCACTCCAGTGGGTGGTCGTCTAATAATTCACGCCCGGTCTCGGCGGCCCCGTCGAGTGTTTATGGCGACCTAGACGATTGAAGTGCTTCTGACTATCTCTGCTCGCGACGCCTAGAGGCACACAGATACGTACGGGCAAGTTGAATAAATACCGCTACCGGAAGTTGTAATTGAAGTGTATCATCTTTTGAAGTTCCTCCAATGCTCTGCACTGAGGAGTTACCGTTTGCGCTGCTGATTTTCCTGTTTAAATCTCGGAGATTCAGAATTAGTTGGGATCTCCCTCTCACCAGCCCGTCGTGAACTGCTACCTTGACTTATTTTGCTAACTTGGCTTGGACGGGAAATATTCGGTCTGGCTCGGGGCTTGGTAAATTCAAGAGTCCTTGCAGCGGACTATTTATCGTAGAAAAGCCTGAATGAGTTACAGAATACATAAGTTTGAAATACACCGAGGTCGGTTGATCAACTGTGCACCAAATGTATCCAGACACAGACACAGCTCGGGG
The DNA here is from genome assembly GCA_029204335.1 of Mycena vulgaris. Taxonomy (NCBI): domain Eukaryota; kingdom Fungi; phylum Basidiomycota; class Agaricomycetes; order Agaricales; family Mycenaceae; genus Mycena; species Mycena vulgaris. The sequence continues at coordinate 36,348 of JARGYA010000378.1, read as the reverse complement.
TACCCCTAAGCACTTGTTCAGATCGCCGGCGGTTGTCAAATCCAGACTCCCGCTTTCCACCGGGCTTGGATTTAAAATGCATGTACTTTCCGTATTTTTTTTAAAATGTTCCGTGTTGCATACGCTATATCGAACATGAAGTAATACAACCAATAAGAGCTAGGGAACCGCGAATGAAAGGTGAGATTCAGGACGGAGGCGTTCAAGGATTTGGCAGAAACCTCACATTTTCCCAAGGTCAGTGCCGCCGCAAATGGCCTGGCTCCTCTGACGAAGATGATGTGGACTACGATGATGTAAGCTCCCGGATGTCTCCGGAGGTGCCTGATATACGCCTTATATAGCCTTGCAATTGCAACCCAGCTTTTTAAATCTTCAGCCATGTGATATCAACCTTACAGGGCCTTGCCGGGCCGCTGACAGCCATGTGCGCTCCTATATGACCTTGCAAACCCAATCGGACAAAGTGAACCTCAACAAATCATCATCATAACACGGAGGTCACATGTTCGTGATGGGTTGTATGGACCTGAGTCAAATGTTCAAATACAGTGCTTTGAAAGTCATGGATTTGTAATTTGAGGTTCATTCTGAATATTTCCCCGGGACCCGGTTTGTTCGACGGATTTTGCGCCAACACCTGTCAAACTTTTGATCCGTGTTCGGTTCACAACCACCTGCCAACCGCCGACAATGTTTCTCCTCCCCAGGCCAGCTCTGCGGTCCAATAAACACCGCAAATATTCGCTGAGACTCTTTCAGTCATTAAAACCCGCGCTGGAGCCCATCAGAATGTCACGGTCTCCGATCAATCCATCAGGCACACCTTTGTCACAAGGTGTTCTCGACGCTCGTCAATGGGACACTCAACTGACGAAGTTGCTCATTCAGAGGGCTAAATTTGGCTCACACAAGGCTCGGCTCGCGATCTGACAAACTTGCATACCAGGTGACGAAGTTTCGCAATCCTACGAAGTGACGAAGTATGTGAGGACTCGGTCTCATATATTTGGTTTATTAATTTACAGTGGTCTCTGTACCCTCGCTCACTTGCTTCTAAGGTTGTCGAGTATGTACGTTGATCCTCTGTCCACCTCCAGTGCTTGAGCTCGAGGTCAAATTCCTGGTACATGCTCTCCAGAGTCGCGGCTTCCGACGGTTTTTGAATGTCGGGGTCTGCATAATAGAATATTTTGAACGTCTTCGGATTAGGTCGCTGGCTTAGATATAGTTTCAATATCGGCAGATCTGTGTGTCTTACCGACAATTCAGTCAACTTTGACAGGGATTTCGGATATGCTGCGAGTGTGTATAGGTATCCGTGGTTGTTCTGGGACATTTGGAGGCTCTGCAGGTTGTGTAGGCGGTGGAACATCCCGACGACCTCTTATGGAGTGACTTCCTTCTGCCATCCACAGATGCATAGGGTGAGCTGTTGGATGCGATCGAAGGATCACAGGCTCTGGCTCAGCTTTTTGTACAGGCTGCCATTGAACCCAGTAAGGTGTAGATGCTGGATCGAGGGCATCGAGGCACGTGTGAATAGGGTAAGTAACGATTCAATCTCGTCCGAATTGTCCAACATGAGTTTTTGGAGGGAGGGCATGTGGAATGGGCAGATAGTGGTCTCTGCGTGTTGCCCTGGCTGAAAGTTATCGGTCTTCAAATCATTCACACCAAAGTTGTGGAACGATACGTCTGCTAACGTTTTAGATGCGGTCAGCATTGAAATAAGAGCGCCCACGGCGGGCCACCTGTTGTTGGGCATGTTTGAAATGCCCACAGAACAAAAGGAGCTGAACATTGTCTCCGTTTGCCAGGGCAAGTTGGCGGTCACAAGTCGCGGGTAGTGTAGTCGTGGGGTTAGCCCGTTAAACAGTGCAGGCGGTGACGAGAACAGCAGGTGCTCATATTCCATGTGGGAGTATACTTATGTGGCAATGGAAGGAGAGGAAGAGGAGTGTCGGGTTCGGATCTGAGGCTAAAAGTGTGTCGGTTATCATTTGGGCGTATGTGACGCAGGTCACTGAGATTGATACACATTTCCACCTGCGAGCGGTGGGGGCGATGGTCGCAATGAGGTCGTGTGCGTGGCAATAGCACGGTAGGTGAGGATTGCACAGAATGTGGCTGTGTGTACTGAGTTTGTTGCTGCATCCGAGCATTTCACCTGCCACATTATCACGCAGAAAGGTGCAATGTGTTTCCACGATGGAATCACCACCCGCAGCATTCGTGTTCATCATAGTACCCTGCAGGACTCGGTAACCAAACAGGATCTTCATTTCTGTAATGGTAGAAAGGCTGTCACAGAAATCTATGCCGTTCATTGCTGAACCTTTAGGTTTGGCTACCCAGGAGAACATCGATTTTGCGTATCAGTTTTTGATCTGTTTGTCATGAAGAATTGGTCATCCCGGCGGAAAAGATGCGAAAGTTGAAACCAGTGTTCGCCCGAACGGTGAAGCCTTCAGACCCTGAAGGCCTTCGGGGGGCCTTCATGAAGGCCTTCAGAATTTTCGGCAGAATTTCGCGCCGTTCCGAAGGCCTTCAGATATCACGTGTATGTATTATGTAATTTTCGAAAATTTGCGTCCTCCTCCCACCGGTAGCGCCAAGTCATGCCAAATTCGTTGCTAAGATCACTTCTGGCGGGGTGAGAAACAGAATACAAGCTACTACAAGAACTACTGCAAGGCCTACATCAAAAACCAGATGTGCCGCTGGCTGACATCACCATCAGCGCGGGTGATTGAGGAGGGAGAGCTGTTGATGCAGGCACTGGCAGAAGAGTTGGAGGACGATGTCCCCGACGATGGGGCCATAGAGATAGATTCCGAGGACGAGTATCATGCCTAATTTATTGATTTGGACTTGTCAATGACTTGTCGAAACGGCTGTGTCAAACAGCGTGGGAAAATCAAATGAACCCCTTCGCGTACCCTTCACGCTGAAGCCTTCACCCTTCAGAAGGCCCAATCCACGTCATGGATAGAGGGTCGCTCTATGGTGTGAATATTGCGTGTCACAAACAGGTGGTGACTAAGTGAATCACACCATAGAAGGTATGAAAAAAAGAAGATGAATTATGTAGCCTTGTTCCGTTAGTAAACGTTGACCTTGATCCCGAGCGGTAAACTAGTCCGCCCTTGGCGCGGTTGACGCGGTCCACGGCAGGCCACTTTCACCTGCAACTAACCCCTAAAACACTCAAATCAAAAATATTCCGGATTAGGACTCATATCGCCATGCCCAGCAATGGCCTTAAAAGCTACGTAAAAACGAGCGAGAGCTATTACAACATTCAGCAAACAGATTTCAATGCGGAAGTGAGAGCAGGCATTACAGCTTGATTACAGTACAGCTATCTCGAAAACGATAGACAATTTTCATTTTAGAGCAAAGTTCGGCGCCACCGAGCCGAGGTCACGTCGTGCCAAATTTAGACACTGTCGTTGCCTCCAAGTCGTCGCGACAATTTGCCATGGTAGTAGTGAGCCTTTTCTGCTCTACAGATATGTGGCGACGATTCCCTCGAGCCATATTTTCAGAAGTAGAAGGAAAGAAAAGGTACGGTAGGGGAGCGTTCGAAAGTTGCGTGAGGAATTATGACGTCAGAATGTCCCAAATTGGATGTGGATCCGCCGTGCCGAACGACTGCCGAACCTTGCTCTAAAATGAAAATTGTCTATCGTTTTCGAGGCAGCTGTAATATTGTTCCGAGACTCCTAGACAGAGACTTCGACATATCTTGGCAAGAAATTCTGCGTCACTGTGGCGATTCAAACTTACAAGTCACTACATATTGATCAGCCAACGACACTGGAAACTTTATGTTTCCAGCCAGAAGAATGGTCATTCAATTCCAAGTTGGACTTCAAAGTCCTCCATTGAACCAAAGAGATATCTGGAAGGAATCTCCGGGGCGAGGAAGGTAGGATCTAAGCAGCGCCAGGGTAGTTCACGAAGTCGTGTTTTGAAGTTGAAAAGAGATGATGCAGGTGCGACGATGTGTTATGGAGGTTGGACTCTTAGAACCGGAACCGTCCCGTCCACGGAGCTATTGACGGATGGACTTCTCCGTTGGGCACGAATTACCTCGGTATCGTTATCAGTTGGACGGATGGTGGCAAGATCCACCGAGCCGTGCTCGAGTTCATCAAGTACGTACACACACACCTCATACATAATACATCTCGGATATCCTTTCAGACTTACCGAGAGTCATACCGACGGTAAATACCTTGCCAAAGTGTGTGCAGACTGTTTAGAACGATTTGGACTGGCCGGATTGGTGCGTATATGCGCGCAATTTTTATCCCGATGTCTAAAGATTGTACATATGTATCTCTTGAATATGGATACCGCTGGCAACTGCGACACTACCGCAGAACTTAAAACGATTATTCCGACTTTCGGTGGTGCTGCAGCCCGTCTCCGTTGTATTTGACACATACTGAATTTGATTGCTAAAGTAGGCATGTCATTGTTTTTTCCAACTCGCTCGCTAACGACGCTCTTCAGGCCTTTTCCTCAAAGAACTAAAGCACAAAAAAGTTGTCAAGGTGGGGAAAGGGCGAACGGGTACCCGTGGTCAACCAACAGCAAGGCTCGCGGCGCAAGAGAAGGCTGTTGCCAAAGAAGGCGATGATCTGACACCGGCGTAAGAGGAGATCGCAACTTCTCGAGTCAAATGACGGCTCGGCAGTCGATGATGTGGCCCAGAGTCAGGATCTTCACGATACCCACGTTGCACGGTCAGTTCGGGACAGAGCGATTGCGAGTATGGTGCTTGACGGAGTGGTCATAGATCCCGAGGAGAATCGGACCGCTCTTGGTTTCTTCCCGAAGGTATGAAGGCATTCACTCTTCGAGAAGCTGGACTTGAATTCGTACAGGTTGCGGGTCTCGCGAAAAAAGCTCACGATAGCGTATAGGGGTAATACTGTCTCATAATTATCCCAATAAATACACTGCTTGCGCTACCAAAACACTCACCTTCTGGTCTGACCAGAAAAAAATCACCGCCCATCTCAATAAAATCTGCACACCCTATTGCACCGAAAGAATCACCACCCCCATTTTCATTGAAATAACCACTCTACCGTCGAGCATGTACCCTCAAGGTACTGTAGACTCTTAACCAGGCCTGTGGGGACAACACTCTATATAGCAGTCCAGATGTTCATGCTACATGCACAGAATCCTGGGTGTTGCTCTTTATGCGTACGAAGGACCTCTGAACCAGTTTGAACTAGGTGAAGCAGTCGCATGGAACATGTTGTAAGGTTGCAACTCGGACAACATAACGATCCCCGACCTAGAGATGTGATCTCAGAGGATCTGCTGTACACGAGGACATTTATCCTCTGCCAGGTTATCGAAGACTATTCAAATCCATAAAGTGATCCTCTGAGCCTGCAACAACCCCGGGGGGCTGGCTGTTGATACCGGACAGCGGACGTTCTCGATGCCTAAGTATTCCGTCGAGTGACCCTGAGATCCCATGCCAAGGATCGACGTTGACATGACAAATAGGATGGCCAAGGATATGGTATATGTGCGTTCTGCAATCCTCCCCGTGGAGTTATAGATATGGCTGATATCCTAGTGAAGGGAGTGAGTTCACAGAGTAAATACTCCTGTGTGGTCTAGGTCTATATTTGCTCGTCGGAAGACTTAACCTAAAGGGAAAGGGCAAGGAATATTGCTGACATGGCATTGCTGTCTTGTAGAATCTCTTAGACAGTCCCAATGGTCGTACAGAAGAGAATTGATCCTTTCGGAGCAGCACAGAAGAGAGGTGGACCAACCCAGGTGGTGTTTTGCCAGTGGTGAATTATTTTAGAAGTCCGGGTGGAGTGTGTAGTCAATTCAGAGCACCCAAGGGGGTGAAACTTTACATACTCTGGTGTGAGTTTCTGTCTCGTACGTGCCGAGTGGTGAGTCTATTCCTGAAAAACAGGGGAGGTGGTGAAAAAAAATGGCGAGTGGGGTACCAAACAATTATGAGACAGTATTACAGCCATAATAGCGGCACGGTCGCCGATACTTTCAACTCGCCCGTGAACGTTGCGCAGAGTTGTAACCACCTTCCTCACTTCATTATTTCGCTCAAGGTTGTGAAGTTTTGTCACTTTGATGGAAAGTTGTAAAACTTCGTCACATTGGCGAGTTTCCAGGAAAGTTCGTGAGATGTACAACCCACACAAATCAAACACATCAATCCGGCCATCATTTCTCTCCTCTCAAGTTTCTGCCTGTTTTTTCATATAGACACCTTACCCTAACACTAACTGCTCACCCTAACCGCCAACCTCTAACTGCTAACCACTAACCTCTAACCACTAACCACCAGCCCTAACCGGCTAACCCGAACCGCTAACCTCTAACCACTAACCAGCTAACCCGAGCCTCACCGGCCAATCTCGGCAAGCTGTTGATACCCATCACTCCGTGATGTGCCGAGGAGTCGCCGCTTGACAAGCCCGGAATACTAACTCACGAACTTTCATAGAAAGCTATCAAAATCACGAACTTTCACGAATTCCCATCAAAGTTACAAAGTTTCGCAAAACTAAGTGAAGTAACGAAGTGACGAAAATGGCGCGGACTCCGTCGCGAAAGCGGCTGGGAAAATTCAGTCTGACAAAACTGCTCTCGATCGCCGCGGCCCAACGCGTTGGAACTCTGAACTTGCACATCTAAATGCCCATAATGTACTCAAAGTTTGCGGTCGAGCAACTCACCACTACCACTGGTCTAAGGCTTTCTTCTTTTCAGCTAACCGAGCGACAATGGTCACTCAGATGAGGTTACTGACGTGCTTAGTGTATGCTCTCTTTTTCTCAATCATCTAATATATCTCATCTCCGCTATTTCAGCTTTTTAACGAGATGACACAGTATTTTTCCCAAGCCGAGACGCCGTTGATATCAGATACAATTGGTGCTCTGGAAGACTTGATTGTTTCTTTGAGAGGAGCTCGAGACAATCCTCTATCCTCCAGTGTTGTGCGCGTTGCTGCGTGTGCGGCTGTTATGGTCGCGGAAAAGTACTTCTCGTTGAATGACGAGTCAACGACTGCGAGGTTTACGCCATTGCAATTGGCAAGTATTTCTTTCATATTTGCCCTGGGAACTCATCTTAATTGATTTTATATACAGTCACTAACCCACTAACGAAACGCTCAAGGAAGGCGGCAATTATGTGAGAGTTACAGCATTTATTGTATTGGGAATTCTATCTATGATTTCAGAGCTGCATCTGGGCTACCTGTCCAGATAAAGAATCATGTGATTCCGTGTTGTCCTCGTAGAGAGCGAATGCATTCTCTGTGATGGGCCAAATTTGGCCAAATAACGTCAGAGCGAAACACTACAAAATAATCGCTTGAGCCTCATCTACGTATCCTGGGAATATCAGATGTTGATATTCATGTTTGCAGCCCTCGAAATCCCTCCTCTACTCTTCTTCACGAAGAGATTGACCTTCCCATCTCTGCACGGCATAATGCAGATCGCGCCCGACAACTGTGCCAAATAACACCACAAACAAATTTAAATCACGAGAGCGCTACACGAGCTTTTCCGCAATTCCTTGGGTGGATGAGAGTTTTATATGGAGCACATTGCTCTCGTAAAATTTCAGGGTCAACGAATGCCGTTAAGGAGTCAAACAAGCGAGTGTTTCGCTCTCATGTACCGTTTCGCTTGTGGGTTAGCGACTGTATAGTTATGTCGCCAGAAAGAAAATTCGATTGGTTCCGGAGCCGTGACTGGTCGGAGACGGAGAACAAGCACATCAAGGAACTGGCAGTACGTCGATGGGAAGAATTCTACAAGGCCTTCAGCTCCACTGCACCCGCTGCTTCCGCACAAGTTTCGACGACCTCATCTGCACCTCTGCCGGGGGTAAATCCTGCCTCATGTCCTGGCGCTTACTGAATTTTCCCTGAAGTGAGCTACTCGATGGACGGTTGCCCCATCAGTTATGTCCCCCCAGCCGGACTGGATACAATTCACGCCTACTTCAACCAGCCCGCGATGCCATCAACTGTACTCAAGACATTGGGTGGATCGATCAACTACTGGCACAACCAAGAAACTTTTACACCTAGCCTGTTCCACATGGGATCAGACTTCTGCTCCGCACGTGGGATGTCCTATATCCCTCCCATTAGTACCTTATTGATCCCGCTTCTATTAAAGCGACATCTGTCGACAGCGAGCGCGCCTTTTCCGTTGGTCGCCGGAAATTGGGGCTTATGCAGCACAATACCTCTGATCAAACTTTCCGAAGCTCGATGGCCGTGGGCTCTTGGGATGGGGCCCATCCTTCCCCAATCTCGAGGCCGCAATTAAAATTTTGCAGCAGGCGATGGAGTGTGGTGGGGGTTCCGCCGTTGAGGATTGATTAGATACAGCTTGTGTACTGAATGCATTAATCCTACGACCTCAATTACAATATAGAAGGCCATGACGGCTGCAAAATGGGTACAGGGCTTCAGCATGGGTACGAGGAGGCTGCATAACTCTTTATAGCCCCTGCCAATGCAAAGCCAAATAAGCAACCACGACCGTGAGTAACCGTAGATCTTATCCGCGGATGGCAGGGTTTGAAATTAACCACGGATTTGAGCCGGTAACTTACCGCCTCATCCACGCCAGTCCCTAGGACTCAAGTAACGACGAGGGAACTGAAGGAACGGAGTGTGGGACGCACCAGCTTTACTTCTGCATTACTTGGCAGCGCAGAACCTGCAAAAAACACTTGCGTCAGGATGTGAGCCGCAGAAGGGGGTGCGTACCGCTCGCAGCGAATCGCCCTCCTCCGCTGGCCTCTGCTCCATAAACCCCGCACGCGCCCCAACACCCGAGGTGTGAGCTCGCCGTGCCGGACTCGAGCTCACCCCGCTCGCCACCCTGTTCGCATCCGCCTCCGCCTGCTCGAGCGCGCATTTCTCCGCATACCCTCTCGCGCCCCCATGCTCCTCCTCTCGCGCCTCGCCACCCTCCAGACCACGCCGATGGCAAGGCCCAGGCCGCGCGCGCGCCTCGCCGTCCATCACATCGCATCCTATCCGCGGCTGGCTCCCCTCACTGCTCAAATCTCCTGGGGCGCCCACCGGCCGTGCTCCTCCGCCCGCCTTTGCGCCGCCTTCCACATCCTCCTCCTTCTCCTGCCCCGCCCCCCTGCGCTCCTCCCGCTCGAGCCGAAAACTGCTCCCGGTACCGCAATCGCCTCCCAGGCCCGATGAAGCCCAGCGTCGCATCCCATCCTCCCCCTCCTGCACGCGTCCCGCTCGAGCTCTCTTCGCATGCGTAGTCTTGCTTCCACTCGCAGTGTTCCTCTTCTCGTCCCTCTCCGTCCCGCCCCGTGCCCTCCTCCAGCTCCGTCGCGCGCGCCTGCATCGACTCGCATCACACCCATCCTCCTCCTCGGGCCCTCGCACTGACTCGCGGTGCCTCCTCGCGCCCGCGCCTCCGCACACCTCCCGTCCAGCGTGATCATCTCCTTGGACGCCCCGCCGACAATAGATCCATCCAGCCGCGCCACACCCACCGCACGGACTCAATACACCGTGCGCGACGATCTGAGTGGGATTGGCGATCTTGCAGAAGGACGCGCATACGGGCCTTCTCCCTGTACCCCCACGGACACGACGAAAACTAGGACCTCCAGGAGTTCTCAGCGAAGATTCTACGCAGAGTGTGGTGCGCGTACCCTAGACATCCGCCTCCTCCGGTGCTTTCGCTTTGCTCTCCCAGCTGCAATCCTCCATACTCTCCGCTGCCTTCTCCCCTTCCCCTTCAAGTCGCCGCGACGAGTAGAGCTACGGATACGCACGGGCCGGCGGATCTAGAGGCGGTGTCAGCAGCGATTCTGCGCAGAGAATGGGCGCGGACCATAGACATCCGCTCCGCTGCCTCCGCAGTGCCCGGGGCTGCAGACAAGACAAGCGCGAGAGTCTGCGCCGCGTGTCAGCAACGATCTGCGGGCAGAGCGGCGTGCGCACTGGTACCCCACAGCTGAAGAGACCGTGAGCGACAGCAAGACAATGCAACGGCACACGTACCATATACCTCCCCTGCCTCCTTTCCTTCCGCATCGCTCGCCAGCGGCAGAAAAGTCCAGCACGATTTGGGCGCGATGAGCTGCGCACGGCGTCAGCGCAGATGCTGTGAAGAGAGCGGAGCACGTACCGTCCTCGTCCTCGATCTTGACGTCCGTCTCCTCGCTGCCTGGATGAACAGCGCCATCCCGCACCCCCGCCCGCTCGTCGACACGCACATGGATAACCACATCACGACCACGGTCAACGACAGAGCGAATCGGAATTGCGACCTGCACTGCGCGATCGTCGCAATCAAGCCGCGCGCGCACGCGCCACCCCGGTCTTCGCCCGCTCGCCTACCTCCCGCCCGCCCCTCATCCCGCCGCCGCGCGCAGGCGTCAAGAATGTAGCCCTATGCGCCCGCTGCTTCCATTCCCGCACCGACACCACTTTCCGCTCTTGCGCTCGCGCTCGCCCCTCCATCGCATCCACATCCCGCGCCGGCGCCGCCCGCCCAAGGAGAGATGCGCTCCCGAGTAGCGGCGAGCACGCACGGGCGCGGGCGCCACGACGGGGACGGGGGGTGAATACGAGGAGCGGCCGGGTGGACGACTACGGCGAGCATGCGGGGACGAGTACTCGTGTTGACGCCGCTCGAGGGCGATGGATGTAGCGCTGCACGTTGCACGGGTACGGTGGCTCGGAGAGCGGGCGTGGGGAGCGGGGCCTGGCGGCGTGGAGTGCTCGCGCCGGCGTGGTATCAGCGCAGGGGAGTGGTGTCGAAAGTCGGCGAGGAGCGTGTGCGCCGTGCGAGAACTAGAGCCGGGGAGTCCGAGTCGCGGTCCTAGCATGTCTTCGTCAGCGCGGCCATTACCCGGTCAAGGGGAAGAACGCACTGTAGCTCAAGGGCGGGATCAGACTAACGCGTCGCGGTGGCGCGGTGTAGCGTATCGCAATCCCGCTTGCATCGCATCTCTCCTCCCCGGCGCTGCTGCTCGAGCGAGCGCCACACCCACCGCGCGCGCGTGCGCTCGTCCCGCCGCTCGTGTATCGCATCCCCTCCCTCCCCGTCGCGCCCCTCGGCAGTTCGTCTGCATGTCTCCTCACCTCCTCCCCACCCCACCGGCTGGATATGGTGTCCACCCCTTGCCCTCCTCCCGCCCGCCGCGCGCGCTCCTTCTCCCGCCGCCCTCCGATCCTTCCTCCCTCCTTCCCTCCCACGCTCTCGCCACATATCCCCATCTCGCGTAGAGGCTCCGCCGCTCACGACTCACGAGCGCAATGTCCCAGGTCTGCACGGAAGAACACCCACAACACGTGCAAGAGCTGCGGCCCGCGTCGTCGTAATCGCGTCCCGCGCCCGCACACCAGTAGACCCGCGCGCCGTCCTCTTCCATGCATCCACGCCGACCGTGCGCGGCGCACGGCGCACGGCCGCGACCCCCGCTCCGGCGCGCGGGCCACGAGCGATGATCTTGCGAAGGAATGGCGCATACGGGTCTACACGGAACATAGAATGAAATGCGCAGGACTTGACATCCGCCTCCTCTGGCCTCGTCGTGCGGGGGACGGATGCGGCGCGGGCGGGACAGGGATCGAGGGAGTGTGGTGTGTGAGTGCGAGGACGCTGGCGCGATGGTGAGCGCGCGGTCGGGCACAGGAGAACGGGACGAGGCGCGGGTCGGGGGACGGCGGGTATGACGAGCGGACGCGCTTGGTGGGCAGGACGGGTGGGCGGCGCACGAGAGGCCGAGGAGGTGGGTGTTGGTGAGGGTCCGGCCACGCGTCGCGCGGGACTTGTGCCTCGGCACGGTAGGTACGCGGAGGATCGGGCAGTCGAGTAGCATCGAGAGTGGAGGCCGTTGCTGGGCGCGGCGGATATGTGGCAGCGACGATGGCCTTCGTCGTGCAGGTGGCTGTACTTCGAGTTGGTGGTATTTGCTACCTGCCGTCATCCGAAGAGGCTGCACGAGGCCGCGCAGCAGAGCTAGCCCTTGAGGTGGGGCGCCGGATGAAGGCGAGGCGCACATAGTGAGGTGGCGAATGTGTATAGGTCGCAGGAGCTGACGTGGAGGAGCGAGTCTGGCTGCGCGCGCCGGCGTGAGGGACTAAGGCAGAGGGCAGGTGCGGAGGTAGTCAGGCTGGATATACCTGGGACTGGTGGAGCAGCGTCGAGCTGGGGAGCACACTGCAGCTAGTGGAGGCGGGGACGGTCGGGTAGATAGAACGGATAGATCCAGACTCGCAGCGGCGTGTTCTGCAACGACTCGCAACGTTGGAGAGGTTGAGAGCGAGAGATGTCAGCCGATTGATCCGACTTCGACCATCCGATTGATCCGAAATCCGAATGCCCTACATGATTTCATTCCACAAAGGGAATGGCTCGGACACATCGCTGGCAACCGCTCCACCTCACGTCCCTTCATTACTGCCTGAATTCGCGTTTGTGGTTGAATTATGCCGAGCTCAGGAGAGAAAAGACTTGGCTCCGGGACTGCCACCGGCGAGTCAAGCTCGGGTTGGTGCGTGGTTGCCGCGCTTCGTCTCGACGCAACACATTCAAAATGTTGTTGATTCGAGGCTCAATTCGTCTCTAGGCGCCAGTGGAACTAAATAATCATGCCCGCAAAAGAAAAAAAATTGGGTTACATATCAACCCAGACACACCCTCCGGGGGATTCGAACCCCCTCTACCCACCGTACCCGTTTGTTCAAAATTATGTAGTGAGTGTGGATGATCTCCATTGATCAAGGAAGGCTTTCCCTACCTAGAATGGGACTAGAATGAATGGAATGGATTTGAGTGTGTGAATCAACGAGGGCTTCCTCCGCCCTGACTAGGGGAAGACAAGTCACCAGTAAAATGGCCAAGAAACAGAATTGAACACGCCCGCAGCTCTTACACCTATCCGTCAAGCTTCAGGTGCGATGTGCTGTCCATTGATATATGTAGGGCGAAAAAGAGGTTAGAGACCGACAATGCCTTCGGGGGGAGTTGAACCCCCACCGCCCACTGATTCCGGTGTGATCGGTGTAACAATCAACGTGGGTGATCTCCATTGATCAATGAGGGCTGTCATGCCTACAAACCGACCAAAATACATAGGATGCATTTGAATGATGCAAGGCTGGAAAAAATCTGCGAATCAGAACACAGGCCCTCGGAGGGAGTCGAACCCCCTCTGCCCACCGTAGATCTATATTTTGACGTAAATCAGTGTGGGTGACCTCCATAGTCAACGAGGGCTTCCCTACCTAACTCACACCGCCAGTAAATAACATGATTATATACGAGCAATGACCAAAAAAAGGATCTCGTCAGCTCCATGACCCTCGGGGGGAATCGAACCCCCTCTGCCCACTGATCCTCATTCAAGTTGAAATAGTTTGTGTGGGTGATCTCCATTGATCAACGAGGGCTTTCCCTGCCTAGAGTGTACGCGACACACATAGCATATTTGGGTGATGGAAGGAAGCCAAAAAGTCATCGCTACGCGCCATGTGCTTTCGGGGGGATTCAAAACCCCTCCCCCCACTGAGTTCCGAAACCTTATACTTGTTTCTCGTGGATGACCTCCTTGATCAACGAGGGCTTCCTCTACTTGTGATTCAACCAAAATAAATTGGATAGAATTGAGTAGGCGAGGATTGATTCGTTCGAGGCTAACCAGCAATTTGCAGCCACTGATAAACTACTTCGCGTAAGTGATCTCGATTGAACAACGAGGCCTTTCCCTGCCCAAAAACAATAAAATAAAGCAGATTCCGCCCAAGCCCTCGGGGGGATTCGAACCCCCTCTACCCACTAATCACTGTCTTCGTTACCGAGTAACTTGGTGTGGGTGATCTCCCTGATCAACGAGGGCTTCATACCTTGATTCTCATCCAGATTGTATCAGACTTTGGAGGGAACACCAGAATACACAGTTGGAATTGAACATGCCCATACTCTTACTCTTACATCTATTCGTCAACCTTCAATAATTCGTCAGGCTTCAAGGCGCGCAATCGACGTGCGCTCTATTGATGACTTAAACGAACCTGGTAGGATGAAGTTGGGCGATGCACATGGGTGGAAAGAATACATCACCCTCCAGTCAAGCCCTCGGGGGGATTCGAACCCCCCTCCGCCCATTCTAACAAGAAAAACTTATACATAATCAGTGTGAATGACCTTCCTTGATCAACGAGAGCCTCACCCAGTTCTCACCAGGCTAGATGCAATAGACGAAGATAAGGTAAAACTGAAAGGGGGTAGAAAACAGAAACAGAATTGAACCACCCGTAGTAGCCCTTACACCTATCCGTCGAGCTTCAAAGTGCGCAATGGAGATACTGGCATTATGATTAATGTAGGGGGAAAAAGAATGCTGGAACCCAACCATGCGTGTGGGGGAGTCGAACCCCCGCTGCCCACTGACTCCGCTGTGATCGATGCAACAATCACCGTGGGTGATCTCCATTGATCAACGAGGGCATTCCCTACCTGACTCACAGCCTGAATAAATGAGATGATTATATATGAGCAAGGACCAAAAAAAAGACCCCCGTCGGCTCCATGACCCTCGGGGGGAATCAAACCCCCTCTGCCCACTGATCGTTATTCCTGCTGTATTAGTTTGTGCGGGTGATCTCAATTGATCAACGAGGGCTTCCCTACCTAGAATGTAAGCGGCACACATAGCATATTTGGGTGACGGAAGGACACCAAAAAATTCATCGCTGCGCAATCCATGCCATCGGGGGGAGTTGAACTCCCTCTGCCCACTAGCATCAACAAAACTTGCCAATGGGTGGGTGACCTCCATTGATCAACGAAGGCTTTCCCTAACTAATTCACAACCCGACTAAATGACAGGAATATATACAAGGAAGTACCAACAAAAGGTCCTCGTTTGTTTCATGACCGTCGGGGGGATTTGAGCCCCCTCCGCCCACCAATCACTCCGCTTGTTGGCGACATAATTTGGCATGGGCGATCTCCATTGATTAACGAGGGCTTCCCTGTCTAGAATGTAAGGGAAACACTTAGCATATTTGGGTGACGGAAGGAAGCCAAAAAGTCATCGCTACGCGTCTCATACCGTTGGGGGGATTCGAACCCCTCCCCCCACTGAGTTCCGAAACCTTATACATATTTCTCGTGGGTGATCTCCTTGATCAACGAAGCTTCCTACAATGATTCTAGGGCAAAATAAATGGGTTAGATTTGTGCGATACAAGCAGGGGGAAAGGGTTTCATTACAGCCCGAGGCCCCCGGGGATTCTGACCCCACTATAGCTACCACCACCTCTATCTGCTGGCAGCACTCTCCACAGGGGCGATCATAGATTTCAGTCGGGGCCGAGCGCACATTTCTGCGAAAAAAAAGAAGAAGAAGAATCTGTCTCCCCATGCCCTCGGGGGGATTCGAACCCCCTCTGCCCACTGATCCTCATTCAAGTTGAAATAGTTTGTGTGGGTGATCTCCATTGATCAACGAGGGCTTCCCCTACCTAGAATGTAAGCAACACACATAGCATATTTGGGTGATGGAAGGAAGTCAAAAGTTACTGCTACACCCCCTATGCCTTCGGGGGGAATCAAACCTATGGCTGTAATAGTGAGACATTATTATTTAAAACACCGGATCGGTTTTTTTTCGAAAATTTACACCACCTGGAGTGAATTGGCAGTTTCATACAAAGGGTCGCAGCCCGGCATGCTAACTTTCACACCATATTGATTCACAAAATTGCACAGGTTCTAAGACACCCAAAGAATTACACCACCACATTTTTGACATACAAAGGAACACAGGTCGGCGTAGCGGGAATATCCACACCTTCAGCACTGAGATGATTTTCACTGCTGATCTTTGTTCCCAAATCCACTGCTACTTTGCATTGCCTGAAAAGCATCACACCTCGATCTCTCCGCAAACATACACCGGTGTCAAAGCGGTTGCATCCCGTTTTGGGAATGATTTGATGGCTCCTGCTAACTCTCTTGTATCCTCCTCAGGTCCGGTCCGTTTCCCTCTCAACATGGATTAACCGATTCGGGACTTACATACACATCATATAGGCGTGTCGTTCACAGTATATGGGCTGATACCTGAAGACACAGTGGCGATCACTGTCACACCCTGGTTTCACCTGTTTTGTGTCAGATCCGCTATAGCCTCGCGCGGTGAAGAAGGGTTAAATGCCCTGGTTGTAGGTTCGATGAATGGGTCGGTGGCCCGTGGGTTTTAGAGTAGATGTGTCGATTTGGAGTTGGGAAACTTGATGTGCGGATCAAGTGCGAAAGAGGCGTCGTATGAAGGTATCGGTAGGTCGTCAAATTAGTCGCGAGTGTGTTTGAGCGTGAATACAGTGCTCCTCATCACATCACGGTTCCGGATTTGGCAGTAAACAGTCGTAAACTTTGAACTTCTAATTACATTTATTTTCGAGTATGTCCACCTCTGGAAACACCGGAAAACCAACGAACGAAAGCCAAAGAACATTCGGTGTGCTCAGCTAGTCCATCGGACAAGATTTTTATTTTACACGGCGCGAAGAGTGAAACAGACCCTAACCCTAGTATGTTACATAAGCAATTGCCTATTCGGGACAGGCGCCGCCCGGGTGCTTTCCAGTCGACTTGCGCGAGCGATGACATTGACGTCCCGCATAACCTCTGCAGGGATGCGTCGATGTGATTTATACTTCTTGACAGCATACGCTGCTTGGCGGAGGTTCAAGCCCATCCTTAAGATACATGTACTAGTAGTGAGTTAACGGTCGGAAGTAAGATGGATGCACACACCGATACGCATCCATGTACCTCCAGCAATGACGAAAATAGCGCCGAATGTTGTCCGTTGAAATGAGACTGAGGCATTCCGGCACCAGTCTCTTTGCGCACGGAAATGTACCATCCGTCAACTCGCGGAAACCTGTGCAATGATAAATCAGCTGCCCAAAGCCCAAAAAATAGAACTTACGACGCTTGAGCTGGCTCCAAACCATCTCTATCGGATTCAATTCGCAGTGGAACTTCGGAAGGAAGAGGCATTTGTGCCCGGCCTTCTCGATGATCAATTGCAACAGGGGTTTTTCGTCCCGGAAATCAGCTTGGAGTGAGAGAACGCGCTGCATGCAGCAATCACTCTCGCGTGCGAGATCGTGATCCTCCATGTCAGAGACGCCTCGGGCACCAAGTTCTGCATTACTTCCATCTGCCTCGTCCTCCTTCGACTTCGCAGCTTTCATAGCCTTCTCCCGAGCTGCTTGTGACAACTTACAGGTGGCGCAAACTCCGACAACTTTTCTGTGCTTTTCCTCGAGGCCTGCAAGAAGGTTCCGCTCCCGAAGGACCTGTTCCATACCCTTGGGTTGACTAGCCAGAGAATTACCGTCCGAATCGACGCCGAGGTGATCAGGGGGGAAGTTCATAGACTGTGCTTGTCCGGTAGCGGGAATGATGGTGTCGCGCATTCTCGGCTGCTTACCACCTGATCCGCGATTCATCTTGTGTGCGAGCAGTGCATCCGAAGAGTATGCTTCGTGAGCCGAAGAGCAGTCGAAGATGAATACCGCTACCCCGTCGGGATATTTAACATTGAAAATCTTGATTGCGTCCTTGACCTGCAACGAATTTGAAGTCAGACAGCCGAAGGAGGGAAGGAATGCACACCTGCGCAATCAACTGTGGCATATCCCACCAAGGATCATGGTTGGCGCCCGGATAAATAATGCGGCAGGCATCGAAGCTAGGTATTTGATACGCCGTATACGGAGCTGGAGGCGGCGGTGGAACCCACTCGTTCTCCGCATATGTACGGCCCTGGGCTGTAGTGTCCACAGACGCTGTCTTCGCCTTCTTCTTTGGCGCCTTCTTTTACCTTTCTTTGCTGGTGCAGCCTTCTTTTTGGACTTCTTCACAGGGGGGGGTTTCGGCACGGACAGAGTTTCCGGCAAGTCTTCGAAATCTAAATCGTCCATGGGTACCAGGCCTGGCAGCTCCTCGTCGTCCGAGCTGACATAGCCCTGGTCAGGGAGATGACGACGTTTCGATACTCGGGTCGATGCACGTCTGGGCGGCACTGGTCCAGGAAGGGGAGCAGCCGGCATGGCAGTGCCAGAAGACGAAGATGTGGGATCGGGCGGAGGTGTCGGGTCGTTCGAAGGGAAACGCGGCAGAGTTGGCGCTGGCGGATCAACCGCATCAGGTGTTGCGGCGTTCGAAGAAGAAGGCGGCGGGGCTGGCGCTGGCGGATCAACGGTACCAGGCGTGGATAATTCGGATGGAAGAAGGGGTTCCTTCGGGCGGGTGAGCTGAATTGCGATCTCCTCTGGAGTGAGCGCCAGAACGCCGCAATGTTCCATGATGAATGAAGATACATGCACCAATCGTCCCCGACTTTTCTGTCGCAAAGGCTGCTCCCCGTCCCGAATCCATTCAAAATTAACCTGATCATTTGCGTGGACACAGCACTCATCGTGGGCAATCGGGTAATGCATTTTCTCGCCGTCTTGAAGGGCAGGCACGATTTCTATCAGGGATTTGCCAGCTTCACCCTCGTATTGATAACAGAGCCTTTAAGAAGAGTTAATCCCGACCGGTGGGAGATGCAGCTGAGAACTTGCGGTAAAATCTTGAGCCAGAGATGTTCAATCAGCTTCTCGCGACTCTCGACGACATCCTTCCGTTCGTGTCCGTCAACGTATACACCTTTCTGGACGCGGCAGAGAGCAAAGCCCATTTTCTTGAGCCATCGCACTGCTGTTGATTCACTAATTGTCTTGTCGATCTTCAACTCCGGGAGCAGAAAATCGTTCAGATATCGACGCATTTTCGCCGGCCGCATCTACAATGTTTCAGTTCGTGAACATAGAGTAAAACGAAACCCACCTGTCCGACAAATCCTCCTTGCTCGACGTCGAGACCTCCTTTAACCCATTCTTGAAGCGATTCAAGAATCACTGGGTTGAGAAGTAACGACTCATGGTGCGCACCCTTGCCTTGTTGGTTTTCGGGAAGCGTCCCGTGATGTAAAAGGTGTTCACTGGTGGTGGTGGGCAATCCCAATTGATCCGCCGTGATGACCACGTGCAAGATCAATTGGAACTCGATCAATTCGGGTGACCCACGAGTTGTTCGCGGTGCTATCCACACATTTCTGTGTGGGTCGGAAACGTTTGGAAGCAAAGTTATTCCTTGGATAGTGGAGATCATGATTCCAAAGATGTAGATTATTTTCTGCTCTGAGCGACATGTAATATTGGACACTTCGTGCAGCCTTCGTGCATCAAAGAACCGGCCTCTGCGGCCTACCGCCAACCAGGTCAATTGTAAAGGTAGATGTAGGGCAGAATTTGAAGTGAATAAGGGTCAAATCGTGTCATAGACCACCCCGGGCAAGAGGTGTGTGGATTATACGTCGGTGGGAGAAGCCCATGTAACAATCAGAGGGTGAGCCGTGTTCAAAATAGGCACAAAATGATGGGACGTGTGCCGGGGCGAAAATCTTTTTGAGCTCAGATCCCCGAGTTCGGTCTAAGTCACTTGAGAAACCCTCTTTGCAATACCTCCTTGCATGTCCCCTTCAGGCCATTTTTTTCGATTTCGCCTTTCCAGCCCTATCAGATCATATTTGGCGGCCGAAATCGGCCGCGACTCACATATTTGCTGAAATTGGAAAAACTAGCCTGAAGGCGACATGCCGCCCGCCATTTGGAACTATTCTTCTCAATGGTACGAATTAATTGAGGGCCATCTAACCTCCAAAAACGTGTCCGCGAGATCGGGGTCAATTCCGAGCACCGGTGGCGGTGCTCACTCAGCGTGGGAACAAGATCAAAACTCAATGCATTGCTCACCACCATGTTCAGCCATCTCGCGGATCGAACGCGCAAAGTATTCACCTCGCCCGCATCGATGAGCAACAGCGAGGCTGGCCTCCTTTGCCGGGTGTGAACGCGAGAGGGTGATCTTCAACCTGGGACGCAGACGGCGAGCAGCGGTGGCAAGGGTCGATGTGAGTTTGGCTTTTTTGAGAGAGAGATCGCGAAGCTTGTCATTGTACTGATCGATAGCTTCTAGATCCAAGATGGAACCGGCGGCAGATTGGTCGATCAAGATCGTTGCCTTCTTTTTCAACATAGTCCTGGTCTTCTTGACCAGTCCCCGCAGCTTCGTGTGCGTCGCTACAATATCAGCTTCTTGCCCGGCGAGGCGGCTTAGATGAGATTGTGCAGAGGTCGGTACAACTGGAGTTAAAATATTTGAGGCTGCAGTGGGGACAGGGTTTGATGCACCCAAGAATGGAACTGTCGCACTCGGCACCACTGCGGGAGGTGCCTCGTGGAGAGGGCTCTCCATCTATACCAGTGTCAGGAAGACGCCAAATAAAATTGGACGGCTTACTGTGATATCTCCGGCATCGAGGCCGACTGTCCCGACCGGGTTTTCTATCTCTGGCTCAACTGTAAGAGGCGGTGCATCGAGCATCTGAGGAAGCATGAGATATGGATTTGGAAAGGATATTGAACTTACTTCGATATCGGAGTTCCCTTCCTCTGATTCCTCGACCTCTTGATTTTGGACCGACACTGGCGCCTCGAGAATCTAAACACAAAATTGAGTAAGAGTCGACAAAAAATACTGAACACACTTCAATGTCGGAGTCAGGTTCTTCTGATTCCTCCCGCACAGCTAGAGTGGCCTTCCTCTTATTAGGGATTCGCTGCGTCTTATTCAGTGGCCAATTTGCTGCGCGACAGCTAATACATACTTGGAAGAGGGAGTTGATGCTCGGCTGCATATTTTTAGCTCGGGCTTGCTGCGTTTGACCTGTGGAGTTTCGCCAGGCCGTGGTGCGTGAGGATGTCGAGAGCGTTGAACTCTCGGGGATGAGATCACGGTCAGAATTGACAGTGCGCTTCCGCTTCAATGATGCTGGGACAACCTGAGGATACACGTTCAGAGGGCACAGAGGGAGAGGGACAAATATGAAAGTTACTCACCGATACTCCATCTGGCACATCCTCGCTATCTGTCCAAGGCTCCGCAACGAAGCTTGGATCCTTTGCGAGTGATGGGTCTACCGGCGGCGTGACCGCGTTGGGCCCGGCACGCCTGACAGCTTCGCGCTCGTGAGCGGCTTGTTGCTTCGCAGTTCTCCTTCCCATGTCGGCGGAGACACGAGATGCGATGCGGCAAAAAAAATCTGACATCGCGTGATAACCCCGCGGAGGTACACACACTTTGAGACTTTCCGCAGGCCCCGAAAAAGTGAAACACCGTGGGAAAAAATGAGATTTTAGTGTCAAACGCATTCTTTTGGCCGGTTTCGTGGCTAGGAAAATCACAAAAAAAGTACAAAAAAAATCTTTCATGCCTACGGCACGTGTTGGAGAAGTGCCGAGAGGCACTGTACGAGGTATTGAGACAAAAGGAACGCCGAAGTGTGTCCTGCGTGATTTTGTAGTTCGAAGATGGTAACGTAGAAGACACGATAATAGGGTGCTAGCCCGCACTGCCTCGCACAGATGAGGATAAGATGTAGGATGATGATTCCTTGGCCTCGTGGGCGCGTATTTACTGTACAAACAATGAGGTAACTAAAATAAAAATAGAAATAGGGAAGAGCCGAAACCAGCGTGTGGATGGATTTCCACACGCCGGCCATACGACCCTTCCACAGTGCGGGGGATTTTGATGGCGACCCCGACATCGAGAAGCTATGAAAAGAAGAGGAGTATGGCCGAAGTAAAGTAGGTAGGAGGAGCGGTCTATATTAAAATGTACTCCATGAGCAATCGCGTAGCATGAGATAAAAGAAACGAAATCATATCAGTGAGGTAGCCATAAGATCCTAGATGCTTGGGGGTGAACGAAAAATAACTAGAAAGAGTCCATGTGATGAGAACGAGGAAGAGTGAAGATGGGGAAAGGGAATTGATGAATGATTTTCTGAGATAATCGACGAATATTGTAGTGGAAGATGGTGTAACAGGAAATGAAGGCAAATCACGAACGGGTTTCGATATGGAGATGGAATCCAAGTGGCGAATAAATTCGGCTACTTTCGCGCGCATGGGGGGAGATATGGTGAGAAGATCGGCGAACGATAATTTGACGAGCTGCTTGGGGTCCACACCGAAGTCCGAGAAGTTCGGCGCCGAGTCGTGAGGTGACGGATGAATGGAAGAAGGAAATGGAGTCGAAATCGAAGGATGCGGATGCGGGGGATTCAATTTGAACTTGGAAAGAGGAGGAATGTGACGTGAGGAGGGGATTGCATGTGAAGGCAACGACGGATGCGACTCGATAATTTCGTTCGACGCAGATAAGGGTGAATTGGAAGCGGATCCGACGACCGGGGCTGTACGCGCTCGAGGTGGACACGAAGAATGCGGGGGATCTAAACTGGAACGTGATGGAGAAGGTGAATCGTCGAATGGAATGGATGCGCCCGGAATTGGGGTTAAACTGGGCGATGAAGGTCGGCGAACTGCGATTGGGGACTGCGGGGGATTTGAGTTCGACGGCGCATTGCACGCTGGAACGGGCACGTCATGAACAACGGACGGCGATGCGACGTGGGGAATAGACTGCGAACAGTGGCGAGGACGATCTAAACGAGCAATGAGGTGGGCTGCAACACCCCCCGGATTCCGCGTCATTGGGAGGGGAGATCCGTCGTGGGAGACGAGACGTCCTTCGGGATTGAATCTAGCAAGCCCGCGCTCGACAAGCTCCCAAGTCCGAGGTCAGAATTTGGGGCCGAGTCGGTGGGTGCCAGTTCCGCCGCACACGAAGCAGCGGTGCGATCGAGATTTGGGTCGGGATTCGGCTCGAGACTGCGACACGGGTGGATTGGGTCTGTCAGACGAAGGTGGCGACAAGGAAGATCGTGTGGGGAAGAAACGAGTGGTTACGAACGTTTCGAACGAATCACGGCGCAGAAGATCGCGTAAGATGTCCATGACCTGGCGCTTGGTCGGGGGTGAATCTGTACCACGATTCGCAACAGGGAGCTGCGCTTCGACCTCTTTCCGCGTCGCAAAAGGCAGTCCCGCGATGAAGTAAACCTGTACCTCCGAGGAAGTAAGAAACCCTAGCTGACGAAGATATCCTGCAATCGGCGTGAAACGACGCAGGTACACCTCCGCATCTCACAGCCAGCGAAAAGGTGGACCAACGCAAGTCCGACTGCAGAGATCGTGAAGGTCTGCGATCGTATAAGTCACCATGTCGTCGGAGCCATAGAGGTCGCGGAGCTCGGAGACAGCATCGTCCCAAATCCTCGCATCACGCTGAAGCTCGGGCAAATAGGAAACGACGCGCTGAACCTCTGGGGTGCAGTACGAGACGATGATGGGGTGAGCTGATCCGGCGTCAGCCCTGCATGTTCGCCGTGACGTAGGAGGATGTCGAGAAAGTCGGAGAGATTTTTGCCGTCGAAGCTGGGGGCATTCACAGAACGCGGACGAGGCATCGGCGTGAAGCGATAGGTGAATGGGGAAGACGAAGACGACATGATGCGAGATGGAGGGGGGATAAAGGACTGAAGGGTTAAATGCCCTGGTTGTAGGCTCGATGAATGGGTCGGTGGCCCGTGGGTTTTAGAGTAGATGTGTCGATTTGGAGCTGGGAAACTTGATGTGCGGATCAAGTGCGAAAGAGGCGTCGTATGAGGGTATCGGTAGGTCGTCAAATTAGTCGCGAGTGTGTTTGAGCGTGAATACGAGGTATTGAGACAAAAGGAACGCCGAAGTGCGTCCTGCGTGATTTTGTAGTTCGAAGATGGTAACGTAGAAGACACGATAATAGGGCGCTAGCCCGCACTGCCTCGCATAGATGAGGATAAGACGTAGGATGATGATTCCTTGGCCTCGTGGGCGCGTATTTACTGTACAAACAATGAGGTAACTAAAATAAAAATAGAAATAGGGAAGAGCCGAAACCAGCGTGTGGATGGATTTCCACACGCCGGCCATACGACCCTTCCACAGCGGGCGTTTGTATTTCTGCGTTGTGGCCGCCTGCTCAAGAGTCGAAGATTGAAAATGGAGAGAAAAGTAATACTGAACAAGGGTAAAACATTATGTGATACACCAGTACACCACCCAGAACCTTTGAGCGAAGGGGAAAAAATAGACTGAGTACTTACTAGAGAAAATCCGGAGGGAGCCAGGTTCAGGCATCGAGAATCATAAATGGAAATCTTGACAGCCCCGCCGCGCAGTAGGCCAGCCCAATAGGGGGTGGAAAATCGCGGAGAGCGGGGGTTTCTCGAACATGTAGTCGGCGGTAAGCTGCTCTTTCCCTCGTATTTTCCACTTCTATGTGCTATAAATAGCCACCAATATTATCCTTTGAATCGATACATACTTTGGAATTGTGATCACCAACAAGCAGAACATGTGCCTGAACGGAGCGAAGGCATGTCTTGTACAGAAGTATCAAATGCCGGAGTATTTCTCTTGATTTAAGGCTGTGTGATGAGCTCCGCTTCTAGACACAAGACGTCTGCCATTGACCGTGAGTAATGCGCATCGAAAGGACAGGAAGGGGTTAAGAATTGAACGTCGAACATGTGTGGTCGTATCTGGATCGGAAGCGATCGGACCGGCTTGGCAACTTTGCATTCGGCGCTTAACGGTGGGCGCATCAACGGGGGAAGAAAGGTCACAGTAAGAGGTTGTGTATTTTTAAAAACGAGCATAAGGTGGTGAATCCATGGGAACTCGGGGGTGTGTTATTTTTCAATGAGCAGTAGCCCGTGAGTTTTGGTGGAGAAGGTCTACCCTGTGTATATTTCGGCAAGATTTGCAGCGGTTTAAATTGTCGAATTTCTTCAAGGTGTGCATCTCAAGTATCAAAACAGCAGTGTAAATTACTCAAAGCCACCTGCGTAAATCTGCGGGACACCTGTGTAAATTTTGGTAAAATCTCAAATAAGAATGTCCCAGTATTACCCCCAGGCTGGCCTGAGTTGGCCGAAGTGGATCCGGAGTCGGAAACAACCCGAGGAGCACAGATCCATCAGCTGAGGTCTGAGGAAACGAAGTTTGCGTTTGCTGTCAATTCGAGCGCACGCTCATTTCTGCTCTGATTGTGCCGGCTAGCGGAGCGCGGTACATAGAATAAATATCACCGGGGATGAGCTGCGGTTAGCCAGGAATCTGATTTTCCGGACGCCGCTTGTGTACTGAGCCCGGCCTCAGCTAGCATTAAAAATCGTGATACACCCAACGCATTGAATGGAAATTTTGTCACAAACACTGCGGTCGCCTTCCAGTCAGATTATTCACTTATTATTATGTTGCTACGCGAAAGTTCAACCGCGTCTAACATGTACAGTCGAATCAACGAGGGCTTCCTCCATTTAACTCACAGCCTGAATCAATAACGTGATTATATATAAGCAAGGTCCAAAAGAGGGCCTCGTCGGCTCCACATATACAGTCGAATTAAATTGTCTGACCCGGGAGATCAAACTTTGCATAAGCCCCACTCGTCCCACCACTCACTGCCAACTCCCGCCCCAACAATAAACAGATCCCTGGGGTCGTACCTCCTCTTTATAGCGCTCAACTTCGCATAGTTTGGCCCGAAAAACGTTGTCTGGGAGTTTGTCTCGAGAAGGTCTGCTTCGTTGGAGTACGCGCCCGCGTTTGGACCCGAAAGATTTTCGAGAATGGGGAGCTGTTGGGTCTTGAAGCGGTTGCGCAACGCGCCAATCTCTTCCAAAGACGCGTTTTGCACCCACGTGTTTAAGACGACAATCTAGAAATAAAATGGGTCAACTGCTATGACCGTTGGTTTTATCCGAGAATTGCTGATGTGCGTCTTTGCCGTCCGCCACGCGGGGTGAATAGCCGACGAGATATGGGCATTCTCGGCGACTTGTCCTAGAATATGTGGTTAAAAAAACGGCCAAAGGAATTTGGAAGAGGAAGTTCGAACCGCCTGCAACGAGATGCCCGAGAATCCTGAGGGAGGAAGGAGTCAGAGATTCATCTAAGAGATTATGAAGAACATACGACAGGGTTCCAGTGTCCAAAAGCTGTTTATAAACCTCGCCCACCTTCGCTGGGGAGTCACGGTATGTTGCTGCCGGTATCAACCTTGACCCGAGGACTATATTACTGCCTACGGCGTCGTCCGCCTGAAACAGCGCATCATTAATATCGCCGTCCGTAAAATCCTGCGAGATGAAGAGCACGTCCGGAATCGCCAGAGAAGCGTTCAGGAAGGGGGCCAGTAACGCCATGCTCTGCGATACTGTCGCGTTCAGCATGTATGAATTCAGTGCCAGAACGGTAGGCTCGTTTGGATCTGTAGAGTTTCTGTAGAGATAGAAATATTGGGCCGCGCGGACCGGGTCCAGGTCGAAGATATGCTGCGCATGGACGGTTGCGAGAGCTGCTGAGGCAGCGTTGTTCAAGGTGATCAACAGGATTAAGCTGGAGGTAGCATTGAAGGTTGGGAAGGTCCTGAGGGTCGCCGACACGATGACACCCCAGCTGCCAGAGCCTCCGCCACGCAGTGCATAAAAAACTGGAGAGTATTTTAATTTAGCCAACGGTCTGAAGGCGTGAGAGCTGACGGTCTGGATGGGAGACACTGTTGACTCGGAGCAGTTCCCCACTGGCTACAACAACGCTGAACTCTTGAAGCAGATTGTAAATTTAGAACCCCAATTCATGCATGGCCGGTTCTCACCGAGTGCATTATCGGCGGCGAGACCATACGACGGCGACAAAGATGAGTGACCGCCGCCCTGGATATAGCCACCAGCAGTGCACACTGTGGCGGCCGCCCCGCTGACCGCAATGTTACCGTTTGCTTTTCCTGCTTGGTACAAGCTCTACGCATGGACTCCACTGCCAACCGTGACAGCCGGTCCCATATCTTGTTGTCCAACAAAGAACGAATCGGCGAAAGAGATGTTTTTGAAGTTGACAGTGTGGATGAGAAGGGAATGGGGTGCCGTCGATCGCCCGAGATAGTCATGTCCAGAGGATTTCACAGCCAAACGGAGGTTGTGTGTGCTGACAAACTTCATTGCAGCCTGGGGAGGGATTAGTAACGCTCGAGACTAAAGTTTGTTGCGCGACCTGTATGTCGGCGACTGTCTCCGCTTCAACCGAGTAGATAGGGACGTCCCCCTGGCCACAGGTCGTTGCGTTTCTCAAGCACAGAGAAGGGGGCGTCAAGTTATAGCCCTTTCAACGACGGTCGGTTGTGGACGAAATGTGATTTGGACCCTCGTACTTGCTCCCAATTGACCTGGCTACTGATCAGGCGGGTCAATTTGTTTAAAATTTATGCACGCACCTGATCCATCGCGCCAGGAATAGTACTTCGAAACAGTGCGCTCGTCCATTACTCGTCGGTGCAAGCGCCACCTGGAAGGTTCGCACAGTGCTTCGCAGATGGAACCACTCTGACCAGCCGTCCCGATATCGTCGAGTTTAGCGCGTTCCATGTATCAACGCTGGGATATCCAGGGCTACCCGGGATATTGCGACATGCAGGCGATTTTGAATTTCCCTGCGCCTCACCGGAGTGGCCGAATAGAGCGCAGAACAAGAATACGAGGGAGGTGGTGAAAGACTTCATTCCGCGTCCGAATGAATCCTGGAACGACGAGCCTGAGGGAGCCATTTTATGTGAGTGATAATGATCAAATGTTGAACGTGTTATATTTAGGTCCCACCTATGATAAGCCAACATCATAATTCTTCTCAGTCCGCAGCCCATGCGTGCAGTCGTCGGCTTGAAATTTCTTCCGACTATTTACTGTAATGGAAGGCTGTGGAAGGCCGAAGGAAGCGGTGATGCTGTGATGCAGCGGGGCCGATGCTGTGCCGGCCCTCGAACAGCTAACCGCCGCCGCCTTAGACCGATTGAAAAAGTGCAGAGGGCAGATTCTGCGAGCTCCAGGGGCATGCAGTGGGGAAAAGGGCTGGGGACAAGGGCTGGGGATGGGCACTGAGGAATAGGCTCGGGGCGACGCCGACAAATCCCTTTCGGGGCAAAGTGAGATCTTTACGTCTTAGCCAAGTCTTAGCTAAACCTTCGCCGCAAAAGAGGCGGGAAACTCGGTGAGAGCGGCGCAAGCAGAATGCCTTCAACCCTTGTATCACAGTGCAGAGGCAAAGAACAAGGAGTGGGCAGAGCTCACGAAAAGTTGCAAAGCGTAAAAAGCTTTGAGAGAAAGAAAACCGTCCGTATCGGGAAGCGAAAAAGGAAGCTCGGTGAATTAGACGCCTGGATCAAATCGGCTCCTTGAACCTCGGAGAGGGGAGCGTGCGGGGTGCCCTGGGCGCACCGGCACATTGGCACGTCCGCGACCAGCCTACCACCGCATGTATAAGGGACAAAGGTTTTGACGTGTTGGTGCGCTGACGAGGGCGGAGTTTTGAGACATAACAATCAGATCTCAGATCTGTGGCTAAAGAATGACTCGAGACCCAGATTTCACGGGGCGGGCGTACAGCGCCAACGAGCGGGACAAGAGCATCGAGTGCGCCATGTTGCCACGCCAGACAAGGCCTATGACGAGTTCGAGCGGAAGGATCCAGAGTTTTCACATTGAGAGTCTCAGAATGCAGTGAAAAGGTACAGAGTGCGTCGGAGAGCTGGAGAAGACTGCACACGCGTTGGCACCGAGGAAAATGGCGGGGCACCAACGCTGCGCGTCGTGTGCGAGAAAGGCGCGCCGTGACCTCGATGCCGAGTCGGCCGAAACTTGCCGACGGCCCAATTGGCCCGCTAACGCTGCAGGCCGAAAACGGAAGGCACCGCCCACCACGTCGAAATTTTCATCCGCCACCGTCCCGCCCTCGAACGCCATCAAGGACTTATGTATGTCATATCTGGTGCTCACGTCTACCTCTTTTGATCCTCCAATTCTCCCCTCTTGGCGGCAAAGTCCTGCAATTCAGCTCTGCAAGAAAGGTTCGGCAACTCGCCCATGTCCACCCAACGATCCCGAGTAGTTCAATAGCTTGCCTCGTGATGCCGATGACTATTCCGTTTGCGTCTCGCAGGCCCACGGCAAGCTCGGCGTCGCCAGGCAACAAGACATCTGCATTTAGCCGGAATCTGGAGATTGAGCATAGGCGGTGTGCATGTTCGGCGAGGACGTGTGATGGGACCCCAGGGACTGATGGTGGTATATGTTTCCCGATACGGTCTGTGATCTAAATCTTACACTTGATCTTCGATTAGCTTTTGCTTTCCCCCGCTGATTCTCATCCCATGGCCGGGATGCCGCACCCAGTGTGCAATGGTCGATCCCCAAAAATTTCTTCGCTCAATATATCCCCTTTAAATCCAGAATCTCATCCTCGCGGCTCAGGGATCCGCTCAACGGTACCATGTCATTTTTCACTCGAATCGCTAGAATTCGTCACCGACTCGCAGGGGGCGCTAAGGGGCATCTTGTCCACCAAGCCGCGTTCGGGACAGTATCGAGCGATCGAGTACGACGAGCTGGTCCGTGACGCCATGCTCTGGCACCCCCACCTCTCCATCGTCACTATGTGGACACCAGCACATATCGGCAGGATCACTGAAGTATTATTCCTTCCTTCTATTCTAACATTTAAATGGTTTATAGGCCCTTTTGGACTGGCTCCTTCAATATCTTTTGGCCGCCGACGGATTTTTGATCCAGTCCCACGCCATTAATTTCATGTTCGTGTTCCATCTCCCGCACGTCTATGGCTCACAGTCCACAGATTTCGACTCGTAGATGTCCAATGTTCCTCCATGAAGTCTTAGCTGGGTCTAAATCTCCCAGTCTCAACCTGTTTCCGTTTAGTCAGACTGAGTGGATTTCTCCACAGCTTCAAGCATCGACGAGAACTCGAATGCAGATCAACTCCCTCGGAAATGTTCAAAGGATCGGTCCAATTCGAATTTTCCTCACATCCCTGTCCCCGACCACATCTTGAGTCCCTCAGGTGAGATTGCCCATTTCGTCGCTTGCCGAATTTTTCTCAGGACATGTTACGAAAACTATCAAGTTGTAGATCGCATTGGTGATCCGCATCGGAGGTATGTTGGCCTTCTCCCTATTGCTTTTATGATCAGCGAGACTCTGAGGCCAGATTTCTGGTTATTTCTCGCGCAACACCATTAATGTTTCCCCCAGGAGCCTTACCCCGTGTCACGTTCGGCCTCGAAGGCATGTATGTCCCCGCTCTCACTCTAACTAAGTACGTTTGAAAATTAGATCTATGTACTCGATTTACTCGATGCATCCGCAGTTATACCATCTCTTTACTCGTCCTCGGATAACCATACTTCTCCCATCAAGTTGGTTTTACTCGATCAACTCACTCTGCATTTATTGCGAATTTTACTGATACTTACTCTCAGGGATTTCCCAGCCTTCGTTGCAATCCCTCAAGTTCTCGAGACAGCGATTCACGATGGTCCACAGATTTAATTGTACTTCCAGGTTCATCTTACATTTCTTGCACACCTAGGGCTCACTCTCCCCAGGCGTTGTCTCCATTTATTACAGTTCCTTAACTCTCAGGTTCAGCGTTGAACCTCGCCGTTGTCCCACCACCAGCGCAGCTTTTAACCAAGTTACCACAGCAACTCCCACCGCGGTTTGTTTATTACCCCCTGTAAATCTAGGGCTGAAGCTCTGCAGTTTCCAACTGCTCTCGATTCACTAAGCTTCGCAGAAGTCCAGTTTCGATCTAAGTGCCCGCCATTCTCAGAAGTTCAACCACTGTTCGCTGCATCGCCGGTGACTCGGATGCTTAGGCTCCCTTGGACACAGCGAATCAACGTCCCAGGATGAATCTATCTCGCCTGCTTCGGCCCGCTGAAGGACCACTCAAGACCCCTACAGGCTTCCGCCTCCGACTCCGCTTCCGCCTCCGACTCCGCCTCCGAATCTCAGGCTCCGAGTTACAGGCTCCGAGACTCAGGTTCCCTCCCCCGTGTCGATTCAATGTGAGTTCCGATGCACTGTAGTCAAGTCAATCTGTTTACGCCGCTTATACGTATTCTCGCAGACTCGGACTCCGAGTCAAGACTCAATCCAGACTCGCACTCAAGACTCGGACTCGCAGCGCACGCCGTCTCTCAAGCTCGGTGTAAACACAGCACAATCTCTGCACAAGCTTCTCCTTACCTGCCTTCTCGTTCCTGGCGCGGGTCCACTTCCCGGATTCGCGCGCTTCGGTATCAGTATCGGTATTAATTCCTTCGCTCGCGCAAGACGCGGCGCGCGCGCTCGGCGGAGGCGATGCGCACTCGGACCTCGAGCCCTCGAGCCCTCGCTCACGCAAGACTCGGCACCGCGCAAGTACACCTCCATCCTCGCACCGCACGCGCCGCACACAACTCGATTCGGACTCGGACGGGACTCGGAGATGCGCACGGAAGGAAAGGGGGATAGGGTGGGTGCATTGGGCATGGGCATGCACAGTTATGTGGTACATGTACATGCAAGTGTAAGAAGTACGTGAATAGGCCGAATGCTAATACGAAGGGGAATGCATCCCGCGGGTTGTAAGAGGAAGAGGAAAGACAAGAACAATGATGCGCAGGACGCAGGGAAAGAGGCGCCGCAGGTACGCACATGCACAGAGCAGCGGGGCAGCGAGAACGGGCTCGGCGGCGCGCGACGATGCGACGATGCATGCGCACCCGGGGAGCGAGAGCGCATACGCAGCGCACGCGGCTCTGAAACGCGGGCGCCCAACATGCGCAGGGCAAAGCAGGCCGTGCAGGCTTCGAATGCGGCGGTGCCACGACGATGTGCGCGGAGGAAGTGTGCGGGCCTTGCGCGGGTCGCAGTGCGAGCACACCACCGCGATCCCGCCATCGCGCCAGCGCGCCAGCGCACAGCACCAACGCGCCCTCTCCGACGCGCCACCGCCCCGTCCGCCCCGTCGGGGCACGCCACCTCCGCACAGCAGGAGGAGAGGAGGGAGGAAGGACGGAACGAGAGCCAAGGAGCTCGAAGAGAGAAGGAAGGAAGGAAACGAAGCAAGGAAGACGACGCACCCTGTACTCCCGATATCCATCCCTGCTGGCCCGCGTTAAACGCCCCGGGTCCCTTGGTGCTAGGATGGGCAGAGACAGGGATGGGTGGCGAGGTGCTGTGCGCTGAGCCGTTGTTGCCGTGCGTACGCGCTGTGGTCGATGCGGGCGAGAATGGCTGTCTCGTCAGTCTCGTTCAAGGAGGAAGATAGCTGCCGCACCTCGCTCAAAGCCCCAAACACGCCCCCCCGCGTCTCCCCGCCGCCGCGAGCAGAATGCCCACCAGCGCCTCCTTCTGACGCAGCCATGCCTCAATCGCATCGATGGACCCCTTGGGTGGGCCGCGCTTCCTGCCGGGGTCCAGGAACCTGCTAGAACGGCGCAAAGTCGGCGTGCACGCCGTGACGAGGCACCTGCGCTCGGGCGCGCGGGCGAAGGCGTAGAAGGCGTCGAAGCCGCGCGGCGGGGGCGCGATGTCTTGAGGGCGTAGTGCGTGCGCGCGGCGGCGGGGGAGGGGGGTCGGCCGGCGTGGACCGCGGCGAGGGCTGCGTCCGAGTGTTCGGTGTGCACGTCGTCGCTGGGAGGGGCGGAGGGCGGGGGGTGCACGTCGTCGTCGTTGTCGTCGGAGGGAGGGGGCGGCGGCGGCGGCGGCGGCGGGCCGTGGTAGTACTCCGTAAAGCTCTCTGGCATGGGCAGCCCCACCGTCGGCCCGAAGACGACGGCAAGCGCGATGAGCGTGAGGGCGCCTGCCGCGAGGAGGAGGGCGCGTGGGTGGCGGAGGAACGGGCTGCGGCGGTAGGCTGGGGCAGTGGTTAGGGAGAGGAGCGTACGCGCGATGGATGTGCCCATGGGGCGGGCGGGTGGGTGTCGGTGAAGGAAGGTGCTGGCGGGGGCGTGGGATCCCCATTAGGATCGATCATTGCCGCGGCGAATCGCCCCGCGGCGACGAATGCCGGGGTCGGAGTCTTCTGCCAGTGTTCATCGTCTTCTCTCCGCAAACCGCCTTCTACTTCACTCATTGCCACTTGCTCGGGATATCGACGATCTATAATAATGACCCCTCCCGCGGCGTTGCTCCGCCCATCCCATTCCGCTAGAAAATTTCAAACAGGCCTCCCCCGGCGTTCTACGGCTCACTCCTCACTCGATGTGCTCGCTCCCGGGTGCCGGTGTCCCGGCTCTGACCGTCAGCAAATATTTATTTCTCTGCAATCAGATATTTCGGTCCCTCAGCAGCAAATCCACATCTGACCTGCATGCTAAAGCCTTCATAGCTTCACCGTCCTCACATCAAATCCAGGACGTTGGGTTCGAAGACATCCAGAATTATTTCTTTCTTCAGGTCGTATAGTCGCACCACCTCGCAGGAATCGGCATCTACGACCATCACAGCGAACGTTGCCAAGAGAGGCTCTTTCTGACCTCCTCGAATATTCCCGGCCGGACTCACCAGCCTTTGACAATGAAACTATTTACCATTAATACTTCCTGGCATACGCTCGACCTGTCACAGTGCTTTGACTTACACATGCTCCTACTTCCCTCAAGTATTTTCGTGCTGCTCGGAATTTCATCCTGGTGTACGCATACCGCAAGCTAGCTCGGGTACAACTTGTATCTGCACGCCTCCGCTGTTTGCACTCTGATACTGAACTCGAAAATAAATTTCTTCTTCCCGATTCCCCCTCCTTCTGGGTCTCCTTTGATTCCATATCTATTCCTCATCCTCGGTAGCATCGGAGTCATCAGAGTCGCCAGAATCGTCGCTGTCCGTTTCTATCTCATATTTGTACCAGCCATGGGCCTTCTCGCACTCCAGTAGGTCACTTTTCTGTCTCTTCCAGAATGCGATCGCCCACCGCGACAAGGAATGTTCCGGAAAGCTCTGTGAAAGATCTCAGCATCGGTTCGTTCCGTAGCATGGAAGATCTAACCCGAAGCCAATCAAGCACAGCACACAGGTCCGTCTCCGTCGCTACATAACCATGAAATTCTTGATGGGCGTCCGGATCGATGGCCATTTGTCGACACAGATCAGACAGGTTCAATGTCTCCAACTCGCGAAGTAGTCTCCCACTTGTTCCGCAGTTTCGGATCTCTCTGAGGTAATGCCTGCCAAATGTCAAGCAGAATCTTCAAGTGATGAGAGTCACCTACTCCCATGGGTCCCAGGGGCCTCCAGCGAGCGTCTGTTTGACGCGCTTGATCCAACGAAGCATCATGTCTATTGCAATACTGCCGGGTTCGCAGTAGAGCTTCCCAGCTCTCCGAGGGTCAGCCAAAAAGTCAACTGGTGAATCTCCGGCAGGGAAGGGTAAAGGGAAATTAAGGAAGGGGCGAAAGATTGCGGGCGTCAAACCAAAGAACGAAGAGCGATAGGTGATGTCCAGGTCGGGAACCGCAATGCACCACTGTGCGATAAGGCAAAGATCGGGGTTCTGCGAGAACACCTCAGTGTACATTGAGTCATATACCAATGTCGCTGAGCTTGCCTCTTCGGTGGGGCGCAGATGATAACTGAGGCTTTCGATGGTGCTCAGATCCTCCCACAGTTGAACCAAGTCCGCTGGGTACGGGGAGCCTCTCTTGGGCCGGAGTGGTTACATCAGCATTCTCGCAAGGAAATTGGGAGAGAATGCATACCTCAGGCCATGTACAGTCTAGGTCCAGAAACAGATTATTCTGCACATTTCCATCCCGAAGGAGATCGATTATTGCTCCAGAAGGGGTCGTCTTCCTGAGCATTTTAGACAACTTATCCAGTATCCTCCTGTCGAAGGATCAGCTCCACATAACCTGTGTGAAAGATATCATGACTTGCCAATAGAAATTATGTTGCCTTTGTGTTTGTGCTGGTGTAGACAATAAATGTAGAATGCGGTGAAGGCACTCCTGCTCTAGCCACGGTGAGAAACACACCACCACCCTGATCGTCTCGCATCAGAAAGATAGTCCCCCAGGGATGCATGCAGAGTACGAATAGGCTCGCAACTCTCCGAATCGAGTTCGAATCCGGGGAACATCGAGCAACGAGTGCAAACACCGCCAAATCAGCCGACACGTTCCAGCGCGCAGATTTAGAAGGATGTCCAATTCTTCGGGATCTACAGGATATTGCGCCAAATGATATGTAGGATGTGAAGCTGCTGTGTTGCCTGCTCTTGCGGTACACCAGACAGAATTTGAGTGTATAGATCATCGAGTGGGGCGGTACTCTGAGGATCGAGGTCCAGGACGGACTGCAGTCTGTCTGCAGGATGGTGATACTCGTCATCGACAAAACGGATGACAGTGGTAGCGTAGATGAAGGTGGCCGAAGATGTTCTGACCAGTTGATTGACTGCGTTCGGTGAGGGCCAATGAGATCCTAGATCGATTCCCCGATCCATAGATTCAGAATGGATCCGAGAAAATTCATCTAGGAAGTATTTGTGGATATCGTCGAAGGCAGACTTGTCTGCGGAGAGTACCGAGTGACGACAAATGGCGAATATATCCTCCTTTTCAAGAACCTCCCGGAGATGTGGTTCCGGACGGCTAGCTATAAGAAGCCGGATGGGGAGTTGGTGGTCCCGGATTGCCCTGATAAAGAGTCGCAGAATTTGTTGCTGGACCTTGTGATCTGCGCATTCATCCAGGCCATCGAGAACGATAACAGGAATATGTTGAAGCCCCTGGACATTTTTTAACGGCTCGACAAGAAGCTGCTCAAAGGAAACTGCCATCGCACGCCCGACAACAAGTTTATCGTGCTCCACCGCCTGCTGAATCGGAGGAGAAGGGCTGGTACAGACATCGCTAGTTGGTATGAGATTGTGGGGATGAGTGAATGCCAGGTTCCCCGTTTCGTATGCCCACGCTTGAAGAAGAACGATGCACCAAGTCTCCCCTCCCTTTGAATATTCCCTGCAAACATTTGAACAATTGCAGACTTGCCGGCTCCTGCGCAACCATGAAGCCACATAATTGTGCTCTCAGGGCTGGTGTCGGTTGACCACAAATCAAGCTGTTCCAGTATCGCTGTCCGCGTCCCCAGATGGCATGCTGGTTCCTCGAAGCGTTCTCCAGAGTTATGGAGAGCTTCCACAACGACGTGGCGGCGGAGTAGATCAATGCCTTGCAAGGAGTCATTATGTGTGTTTGAATACAAATGCAAGAGGGCGCACCTGACTCTCCGTACGACGTCACAAAGTCACCACCGACACTGTTAAAGGTGTTTGAGATATTGCTACTGCCACTCGCGGATGTACCGAAAATATTTCATTTTGCACGGGCCATTGCAACCCGGAGG